>JAVJIF010018997.1:0-81755 GCA_038442645.1 Agave tequilana
AATAATTAAATTAATAGGATAACCTGAGAGTATAAAGTAGAGGAGTGGAGAAGAAAAAAGCAAGAAAAGAAAAGAAGGAAAAATAATATTATTATTTAAATAGGGCAAAATTTGATTGTTTCAGAAACGCTCTGAAAAATTCTCAAAAATAGAAAATATTATTTTAAGATGTTTGGTGAAATTAGATTTGAGAAATAAAATTTAGTTTTTAAATTAAAAATTCTGAAATCTTCCAGCGATACTTGTCGACACAAGAATCGGTCAAATTTTGATAAATTCAGAAAAATTTTAAAAAATATATTTAGATAAAAAATGATATTCTAAGAAGTAATGTGAAAGTTATTTCTAAAAATTCAACTCCATTTGGAAACTAAAAGTCTGGAAATCGGTCAGCGATGCCGATCGATACCGGTTTTGAAGATTTTGCAAAATAATTCAAAATTTTTTTTAGAAAATCATGAAAAATCTAAAATATTAAAAAACAGTGTTTGAAACTGAAATCGGTCAAATCAGACTACCAGAAAGGTCAAATCAGGCAGTACGCTGGTATCGGGTTCGTAGTCCAGGTCAGGGCTGACTCTAAAACTGAGAATCCAGATCCGATACCAAATAACATAAGAAATCACAGCTCAAAAATAAATACTAAAGAAAACTAAAATAATATGATAAAAAAATCGGGACACCTATTCGGGTACGTATCCTGAGAACGGGGTGCTACAATAATGTGAAAAATACCTAGAGGGGGGGGTGAATAGGTGTTATGCTAATCAAATGCACTTTTAAAACTAGTTGAGATGAAAAATGCAAGCGGTCACTCAAAATAAGAAATTGAAGCCGAATTCCCAGTGAAGGGCTCTAGAACTTCTCCTCATTGATTCCTCTAGATGATGAGTTGAGGTGCTTAATTGCCTCCTTGTTGATATGAGTATAGACTGAAAATGCAAGAAGATGAAATGAATGCAATATAGAAAAACAAGACAATAGTATCACAAGTATAAGAATATAATGCAATAAAGAGCAAGAAGAAATCAATCGCAAACACAAGAGAATTTGTTTCGAGGTTCGAGCCACTGCTCTACGTCCCCGCCTTCACCACTATGAAGGATTTTCACTATATCCACTAAGGGAACTTCCACACAGGAACCTTACACCCAAGGGATTACAACTTGGCCTACTCAAGATCGGAGTACCCAACTCTAACAACACTATCTTCCACATAAGAGGAACCATAACTTAATGGAATACAAGTCACTTGGTGATTTAGGAAGACCACAAACACTCTCTTGCAACTTCTTATAGAGTAGAATATGATTTTAGGCTCAAGAAGCTAAGTAAGAGAAGAAAATCAGTTAAGGGATTTTGAAGACTTAAAAACCAACTGAAAAAGCTTTTGAAAAAGAAGAACTTAGAAATGGAAAGAAATGAAACGCTTCTCTTTTGAAAACACTTGAAACTTGGATATTTTTCTTGTGGAAAATCAAAACCCAAGACCTCTATTTATAGGCGAAGGATAAATAACATTGATAAGTGATACTAGGTCAATAGGGGTGAGTTTAACCACTTGGAAACAAAAAATAGCCGTTGGAACCCATAAAAAACAAAACAAATCTAAAATAGAGCTGTTGTGCCAATCTGGACGTCTACCGGTCGACCGACATGTCATTTGAAATATAGTCGTTGGCTCCGGTCGACCGCAGGTCATTTTAAGAAGAAAATTTAGAACTGTCGGTCGACGGGCCGGTCGACCGGCACAAACAGAGAGTAAGGCACTTGCAGTTGGTCGACCGCAGGGGTTGTCAGTCGACAAATGTGCACAGATGTGCACGCCCACGGCTAAAATGCCCGGTCGACCGTTTTGGCCTGAAACAGATACGGTCGACTGGCCGGTCGATCGTTATGACCTGAAATAGATTTTAAACAGATTTTTGAAATTTAAAATATTTTTAAAAATATTTTGTATTAGTTTGAGGTTAATGTAGCATAGTATAGGAGATAAAATACAGGTTCTAAACTTGATATAAAATTTGAGAAATTATGAAACATGTATTAATACCAAATATGCACCAAAACCAATACTACCCAAAAACTCGTATTTTTGAAAAGTATATATATGTGTGTGTGTGTATTTGTGTGTGAAACTTCTTGAGCACTTCTTTCATATCCTTACTCTTTAACATACTAAAATCTTACAAGGGTCTATGTGACTACAAGATCTTCAATCGGCTTTTCCATTTGCATCGTTGAGTGTACTGAGTTCTTGATCCCGTATTTGAGTCATCTTAAGTCAACACCACCTTCCTTTAGGGGAAGAAACTTCTTGAATCTTTAAAACCTTGAAATAATCTTAAACACTTAAACTTGATTAGTATAAATAACTATATATGTTTTGTTATCATCAAAACTCTAAAGCTAGGTGATTGTAACTTTGAGCCAATAATCTCCCCCTTTTTGATGATGACAAAACATATGAGTTATTTAAAAAAATGTGAAAGAGCTTGAAAAGCTCCCCCTCAACTTATGCTATCTATTAAGTACAAGAAAAGAAAATTATGAACTTTACAAAAGAATGAACTTTACAAGTTATAACAAAAGTGTGCATGGTAAAGAATAACTCAAACTCAAAATATTTCTCCTCCTTTTTGTCATGCATCAAAAAGGGTAAAAAATATTTCTTAGGATAAATAAAATTTGAAAAAGATTTGTAAAAACTCATGAATCCATAATACAATATTTAATTCACCACAAATGAATGAAAAATTTATTATAATATAGTGGTTTAGTAAAAATATCCACAAGTTGAAATCCGGTGAAAACATAAGCAATTTCAATATCACCTTTCTCATAATGATCTCTAAGGAAGTGATATTGAATGTCAATATGCTTTGTCTTACTATATTGATTTACATTTTTAGTCATATGAATAGTACTAGTATTATCACAAAATATTTTAATATGGTCATAATGCAAATCATAGTCAAGGAGAGTATGTTTCATTCAAAGGACTTGAGCACAACAAGCCCGGCCGCAATATACTCCGCCTCGACGTTTGAGAGGGCTACAAAATTTTGCTTGTTGGAAGACCATGAAACAAGACAATTTCCTAAAAACTGACAAGTTCCACTAGTACTCTTCCTATCCACTCTACAACCCGCATAGTCAGCATCCGAAAAACTCGTCATGAAAAATTGTCTGGTCTTCGGATACCACAAACTCATTTCAATGGTGCCCTTAAGATGTCTAATAATGCATTTTATCGCAATCAAATGGGACTCTTTAGGACATGATTGAAATCTAGCACATAGACAAAGACTAAATATAATGTCCGGCCTACTAGCCGTTAAATATAATAAACTACCAATCATGCTACGATAGAGTTTAATGTCTATATTTATACCTTGTTCATCATTGTCAAGTTTTGTTGTGGTAGCCAAGAGTTTTGCTTGTCTTAGCCCCATCAAGCCCAAATTTCTTGATGAGTTCCTTCGTGCACTTGGCTTGATTTATAAAAATCTCATCACTCCTTTGCTTGATTTGGAGTCCAAGGAAGTAGTTAAGTTCGCCCATCATAGACATCTCAAATTCCTCCTTTATACATGATCCAAATCTTTGTAAAGTTTTTCATTAGTAGATCCTAATATAATATTATCAACATATATTTGAACAATAAGAATATCATTATCAATATGTTTAGTAAACAAAGTGGTATCTATTATTCCTTTAGCAAAACCATTAGAAATAAGAAATGATGAAAGTCTTTCATACCAAGCTCTAGGAGCTTGTTTTAAACCATATAAAGATTTGTATAGTTTGAAAACAAAATCGGATGTGTAGAATCAACAAACTCGGGGAGTTGTTCAACATAAACCTCCTCTTCAATAAAATAATTTTAAAATGCGCTTTTAACATCCATTTGAAAAAGTTTGAAATCTTTATAGGAAGCAAAAGCAGGTGTCATCCGTATGGTTTCAAGCCGTGCTACGGCTGCAAAGGTTTCCTTAAAATCGATACCTTCAATTTGGGTGTAACCTTGGGCCACTAACTAGCTTTATTCCTAACAATATTACCCGACTCATCCAACTTGTTTCTAAAAATCCATTTAGTGCTAATTGTTGGTCTATCATGAGGTCTAGAGACAAGATGCCAAACTTGGTTGCGCTCCAATTGATTGAGCTCTTCTTGCATGATAAGCAACCAATATGAGTCGCCTTCGGCTTTGAGGGTGTTCTTTGGTTCAAAACGAGAAATAAAAGCATAATGGCCACAAAGATCATGGAGCTTGGAACGAGTAGTTACACCTTTTGATACATCACCTATAATGAGATCCTTGGGATGATGTGGAGTGAATCTCCAATCCTTTGGAAGTAGTTGTGTTGGCTCAACTTCAACTTCTTAAATTTCACTTTGCACATCAATCTTTGGCATGTCTTCTTGTATAGATGAGTCCTTCAAGGTTATCCTCATCATGTCTTCACCTAAGGAATCTATTTCTACAACATTCTTAATAAAAACAATACATTCCTCAAACTTTACATGTATAAATTCTTCAATAGTCATAGTAGATTTATTGAAGACTCTATAGGCTTTACTAGTGTTAGAGTAACCAACAAAAATAGCTTCATAAGATTTTGCATCAAACTTATCTAAATTATCTTTAGTATTTAAAACAAAATATTTACAACCAAAAACTTTAAAATAAGAAACATTTGATTTTCTTGAATAGTAAATTTTGAAAGAAGTTTGAGAAGTGTTTTTACAAAAGAAAATCCTATTTGATATGTAACAAGATGTGTTTACGGCCTCGACCCATAGGTATTGAGGGAGACCTATTCATTTATCATTGTCCTAACCATTTCTTGTAGTGTTCGATTTTCCTCTCAACTACTCCATTTTATTGTGGAGTTTTAAGATAAGATAATTCATGTTTAATTTCATGTTCTTCGCAATAGGTAATGAAAGAATGGTTAATGAATTCACCACCCCTATCACTCCTTATACGTAAAGTTAAAAAATCTTTTTCCTTTTTGACTCTTTTTCTAAACATTTGAAAATGTGAAAAGGCTTGATTTTTATGTTCTAAAAGAAAATCCAAGTAAAACGAGAAAAATCATCAACCAATACAAAAGCAAAACGATTCCCACTTAGACTTTTGATTTTAGTAGGACCAAATAAATCCATATGAATTAACTCCAAGGGTCGTGATGTCATGATATCCTTGATGGATTTGAAAGAGGACTTGGTTTGTTTCCCAAGTTGGCACGCATCGCAAATGCGGTCCCTTTCAAATTTCAAATAAGGAATACCTTTCACCGCTTCCTTGTTGTTTATTCTAGATAAATGGTCAAAAGAAATATGGCCTAGTCTCCTATGCCATAACCAAGAGTCATCTTTGAAGGCATTCAAACATGTGGCATTGCATTGTTTATTAGACATATCAATCATATATACATTGTTTTCACGAAATCCGGAAAGTATACATGTATTAGTTTGTCTATCAAATACATTACAAGCTAAGTCATCAAAAATCACATTAAGACCTTTATCACAAAGTTGACTAACACTTAAGAGATTATGCTTGAGACCATCAACTAAAACAACATTCTCAATCATAGGAGATGAACCAAGTTTAATGTTACCTATACCAACAATCTTTCCTTTGGAGTCATCTCTAAAGGTGACGGTGCCACCTTCATGGTATCTTGATTGGGTTACAAAGTTGTTGATATCCCATGTCATGTGCCTTGAGCAACCACCATCAAGATACCACCGCTCTCTATGCTTTGAGCTTTGGAGTGTACCTACATCATGTAACATATTTGTTGATTTTGGTATCCAAATTTTCTTGGATCCTTTAATGTTAGCATTATGAACCCAAACATGATTATTTGAGGCATTTATTCTATCAAATAAAATTTAGCCAAGTGACCTTTTCGGCCACAATAAGTGCATGTATAAATTTTACCATACACGAAGGCATGATGAGTGCGTGGAGTGTGAACATGTTTGGTTGTGTTGTGTGTTTAGCATGATGTGAGTGCAAATGTTGTGACTTATGAGTATGGGTGTGTGTAGCATGAGTTTGTTTCTTTGGGATTTTCTTAGGAAACATAACCTCCAATCTAGATTTGTCAAATTCACATTTCTTTAAAACTTCTCCTAAAGAGTTAATTTTATTCTTTAGGATAGAAATCTTATCTTTATCTATTTGTGAAAATTTAGCTTACAAGAAATCTTATGAGCATCAAAATCTTTTTGAGCAGAAGTGAGAGTTGAAAACAAATCATTCTTTTCTTTTTTGAGTATAAAAATTTTGTGGTTAAGAGTTTCATTTTTCTTTTTCATTTTTAAATATTTCTTTTTAAGAAAATTATAATTGTAAGATAATTCTTCAAAAGCTTCTCCTAATTCATCCATGAATAATTCACAATTGTCAATAGATGATTCGGGGGTTACCTTATTTGTGTTATCATTTGCCATGAAACACATGTGAGCCATGTCAACTTCTTCGTCAGATTCACTCTCCGAATCCCATATAGCCTTTAAAGCCTTCTTCTTGTATGGCTTCTTGAAGGTGGAGGGTTTGCTCATATTTTTCGGACACTCCGCAACGATGTGCCCCGGCTTCCAGCAATTGAAGCAAATGTTCTTCTTTTCTTCCTTTCCTTGCCATCTTCTTTATTTTGAAATTTTGCTTTGTTGTACATTCTCCTAACATTATTCACAAGAAGGGAGAGATCTTCATCATCCTCTTCTTCATCATCTTCGTCGGAGAAGGTGGAAGAGTTTTGAAAGCGATTGATTTCTTCTTTAGAGGAGCCATCTCTTCTCTAGCCTTTCTTCCCATCTCATGAGTCTTAAGGTTGCCTATAAGACCAATGAGCTCCATTCCTCCTTGTCGTTAAGCTCCTTCAAGGTTGTAGCTTTGACTTCCCATGACGGTGGGAGTGCACGAATGATCTTCCTCATCTTTTGATCGTTGTCAATGTCGTTACCTAAAGAAGCAAGACCGTTAGTTATTTTTATAAATTTTGTTACCATGTCATCAATGGTTCCATTTCTTACATGGTAAAGTTTTCATATTGGGAACGTAAGAGGTCAATTTTTGCCCTCTTTACTTGTGATGTTCGTTCATGAGTAACTAAAAGGTGCGTCCAAATTTCATAAGCGGATTTGCAGTGTATGACTCTAGCAATATCATCATCATTAAGAGCCTGAAGTAAGGCATAGTGTGCCCTAGCATTTGCATCAAACTCTTTCGTAGCAATATCGGACCAAGTGTCCTCATCGCCAAGAGGTGCGCTAAAGGGTTTAGTCACCACTTTTGCAACCCGGCTTCCTAAGTATTGCAAAAACACGGTCATCTTAACCTTTCATATGAGAAAGTTAAGGCCATCAAACTTAGGTGGGGTCTTAATACCTTCGACCATCTTTACTAATGTGTATGAGGATGAAATATGAAAAAGATGATCATCAATTAAGGATCTCTCTAAGGTTGTTAAGCCAAGAAACTAGAGACCAATGCTCTGATACCAATTGAAAAACACCTAGAGGGGGGTGAATAGGTGTTATGCTAATTAAATGCACTTTTAAAACTAGTTGAGATGAAAAATGCAAGCGGTCACTTAAAACAAGAAATTGAGGCCGAATTCCCGGTGAAGGGCTCTAAAACTTCTCCTCTTTGATTCCTTTGGATGATGAATTGAGGTGCTTAATTGCTTCATTGTTGATATAAGTATAGACCGAAAATGCAAGGAGATGAAATGAATGCAATATAGAAAAATAAGACAAATAGTATCACAAGTATAAGAATGTAAAACAATAAAGAGTAAGAAAAAATCAATCGTAAACACAAGAGAATTTGTTCCGAGGTTCGAGCCATTGCTCTACGTCCCCGCCTTCACCACTATGAAGGATTTTCACTATATCCACTAAGGGAACTTTCGCATAGGAACCTTACACCCAAGGGATTACAACTTGGTCTACTGAAAACCGGAGTACCCGACTCCAACAATACTATCTTCCACATAAGAGGAACCACAACTCAATAGAATACAAGTCACTTGGTGATCTAAGAAGACCACAAACACTCTCTTACAACTTCTTATAGAGTGGAATATGATTTTAGGCTCAAGAAACTAAGTGAGAGAAGAAAATCAGTTGAAGAGATTTTGAAGACTTAAAAACCAACTGAAAAAGCTTTTGAAAAAGAAGAACTTAGAAATGAAAAGCAATGAAATACTTCTCTCTTGAAAACACTTGAAACTTGGATATTTTTCTTGTGAAAAACTGTAACACCCCGCTCCCCGAATACGTACTTAGTTGCGTATTCATATTTTCTGATTGTATTTTTTAATTTACTTCCTGTATTTGTTTTGTATTATGAGTTATTTATATGATCGTTTTGCCTTGGATCTGGATTCGTGAACTCGGAGTCAGCCCTACTCTGAACCGGGGACCGATCCTAGAGTATTGCTCGATTTGGACTTTCTGGTATTCTGATTTGACCGATTTCAGTTTCAAACATCATTTTCTAATATTCTAGATTTTTTGTGATTTTCTGAAATTTTCCTGAATTAAGTTGAAAATCTTCAAAACCGGGGTCGACCAATACCGTGGACCGATTCTCGGATTTTTAATTTACAAACGGAGTTGAAATTCGAAAAACGGCTTTCCTGTAACTTCTTAAAATCACATTTTCTATCTAAATACTTTTTTTGAGAATTTTCTAAATTTATCGAAATTCCACTGGATTTGGTGTCGGCCAGTATCACTGGTTGATTCCAGGAATTTTATTTTACAAATGGAATCAAATTTCTACATTCCGCTTTCATATTACTTCTTAGAATTATAATTTCTCCTTTCAGGCTTTTTTCTGGGAATTTTCAGAATTTATCAAAAATCTGGCCAACCCGTGTAGACCGATATTGACGGTTGACTTTATGATTTTTTATTTTGAAAATGGGATTGAATTTCTAAAAACCGATTTCACTAAAAATCTTTATATAATATTTATTATTTTTGAGAATTTTTGGGAAGCTTTCCAAGCTACTTCATTTTTCGGGCTTTTTCTGAGTTTCCGGTGTTTTCCCAGATACCGGAATTCTATCCGGATATTTTACGTTTCTCTCTCCTTGCCTGACGCAAGACCCATCAAATCAGGATTCAACAGTAAATGCGGAGACTCTCTCCATCCCGCATTTAATGTTTCGTTCTTCAAAGAAAATCAACCCAGTTCAAATCACCCATACCTTTTTGTCTCTTCTTTAACGTGATTTTATATTTTTCCTTTTTGGACGCAGCAACAATCTCCGCGTCCAGCTCTAGTAGCCCAGACACGGGCTTCAATTGCATGGAGACGCAAGTCTCTATTCTTGCGTTTCTTTTGATTTGAATGGAGAGACTATATTATAATATAACCACTTCCCTCCTATATATATATATATATATATATATATATATATATATATATATATATATATATATATATATATATATATATATATATATAAACACCCACTCCCACACTCTCTCTCTTTCATGATTTCTTTCCTTCTTCCTTTTCCTGCCAACAGCCACCAACGAAAAACAGCAGCCCAAGCTTCTTGGCCGGCCATCACAACCCATTTTCTCCAATTTTTTCACCACCATTAACTCCACAAACTCCTCCACCTTCTTCTCCTCCATTTCCTCCTCCATTCCAACAACAACAACAACCATAATATCATCTCCATCACCATCTTCTTCCTCTTCTTTTCCACCAAAAACCCATCATCTCCACCAACTTCACCACCATTTCCACCACCATTTACACCACCTTAACCACCACCAACCATACCATCTTCTTCTCCTCGTCATTCTCTTTCCAACGAGCTATAGGCTCGCCCTCCGAAACACCATTTTCAAATCTTCATTTTTTTCATTTGAACTATACTTGCACCATCAACCTCCTTCTCTTTTGGGGCCTTGGCCACCCAACTCCGGCCAGCTCCGGCCAACTCCGGTCGCCGCCGGCGAACACCGGCCTAGCCACGGTCGGCCTACCTCCCCCTTCTTTCCTTTCTTTCTTTCTTTCCTTTGCATTTCTTTCTTTCCTTCCTTCTTTATTTTCCTTCCATTTTCTTTTCTTTTCTTTTCTTTCCCCTAAACCTGCGTCTTCCCTCTCACCCTTTTCCTGCGTCTCCTTCCTTTTTCCTGTCTCTCTCTTTCTCTCTTTGTGTGACTCCTAGACGCGGATTTTACCCCCTGCGTCCGAGTAATTATTCAACGCGGTCCTCGCGTTCTTTTGTCAACGCGACGCGGAGTTTACGCTCGCGTCTACGTTCTCCTTGTGTCCTTGCTGAAACGCGGGTCTCGAACCCTGCGTTTGTGACATCCACGCGACGCGGCTCCCGCGTCTGCGACCACCGCGTCTCAATCTCAAACCCGCGTCCCCCTATACACTCTCTCTCTCTCCATGTACTTCTCTCTCTAGTTCTCTCTTTCTCTCTCCTCTCTCACATTTCTTTCTCTCTCTTAATTTTCTCCTCTCTCTATCACTTTCTTTCTAACGCGTTGACGCGTTGATTTCCTAGATTCCGGAGATCAGGGATTTCACCATGTTTTCCAAGGATTTAGGCGAGTGTTCTCGCTTTCCTCTTGGCTTTCCCATTTCATCTGGTCGACTTGTATTATTCATGATTTATGTTGTTTGGAACTAACACTTTCTTTGATTGTGCTCAGCTATTATTGTATCACTTGCCAAGTACTCACTTGATATATTAATACTTGACATGTTTTTACTTGATACTTACCATCTACATGCTAATACCTGACACCTGTCTATATCACTTGTCAACTGTTGTGTCATCACCTGACACCCTACTTGCTACTACTTAACACTTGCTTCTTACTATGACATGACTTATCACTTGCCTCTTGAGAATTATTAATACTTGACCTGTGATTATCACATTTACGGGAATACTATACTTGTTGTCCTGCATTACATGCAGTGACTTGAATCTTGTACTTGTTATCCTGTATTATGTATACAGTGACCTGAATCTATAGTACTTATGTACTCCCGAACTCCTGATCATGTCTTGCACCTGCTATTCCCGTAAATTGACAATTACATAATAAATCATAAAATGGAACAACTTGCATCGGGTCGGGGGAAACTTGCGGCTATCAATATATGTTCGTGTTTACAGTGGTACTAGGCATGTTGTGCAACTAAAACTTCCGGTCTGACCTGTGGGCCTCCAGGCGACCGAGGGGAGTGCTGGCTCCCTCCTTCTTGGTACCATCTTGATAAGGGCATTCTATAAGACCCTCCTGATCGCCTAGCGGCAGGTTCCGTCCACCAAGCAACGGAACAATCCTGGGCCGTGGTCCCGGGTGTGTACGGGACCCACTGTAAACATTATTCGTTGATACCCCCGTTGGTTTCCAATAACAATCTTGCTTTACTCAGATGTGGATATATGTGTGCTGGGACGCTAGTTCACATATCTAGACATCGGGGTAAGATGAGTAATAATAATAATAAAGATGCCAGCTATGAACCTGTAGTATGCCTTGCCATGTTTGCTTGCATCGGATTTACTTCGGATTTCCAGTTTTATGCTTATTATACTATACCTGTTCATATCCTGCTTTCTACTTGTATTCTATCTCTCCTGTCTCCTGCTCTTATCTAATCATACTATGAGTCTTCCCTACTTGATATCATATGTTGTATATCTACTTGCTCCTGTATGCTTGAGCCTACGACATGGTTCTCATGTTTATGGTCCAGATTTATCGATACACATGTGCTTATCCATACTCGCCACCTGGCTTTCGCATCACCACTCGCTGGGGAGTTCTGACTCCTCTGGATCCTCATGTCCAGGTCTTGGAGCTTGGAGCGGTGGACACTCCCAGTTGCTGATCAGAGTGGCGCAACGGTAGCGTGGATCTCCAGCAGACCGTTCAGAGCTCTATCCTTCCAGGCCCCCTGTGTGCCTCTCGAGTTTTCCTGTTGTACACTCGTGAGTGCCTTTTGTACTGTTCTTACTTGTACATCTACTTGTATTCTCGCATTTGCGCCTGTCGGTGATGTAATATTCTTGTAATATTTATCACATCTGGTGATAACCTTGTAATTGTACTCATATGTTGGAATGTATAATGCACCATTTGCTTCCGTACTCTGATTCTTTCCTGTACTGATGCTTAGCGTATATACGTGAGGGTATTTCTGACCTGCGTATATACGTTGCAGTAACGTCTCCGTACCCGCAGGATCGGGGCGTTACAGGGTGGTATCAGAGCCTAGGCTCTCACATCCTCAGTACAACCAGTCGGCAAATTAATGGTAAAGCAATTTGCAACTGGAATGCATGAGTCGTGGTTATACAATCCAACTACATGTACAAAGTTATCCATTCTCTCTTGACAATCTTGCCTTTGAATCCTGAAGTTCTCCCATCCTTTCATACTTCAGTCTCTCATTATTCTTGAACCAACTCGGACATGAAAAGACGGGGAAATCTTAACGGTTTCGGCTCTTCTTGGGGTAGCCCTAATGGAGGAAGTTTTGATTTGAGACAATTTCTGCAAAATATGATGAGGAACTAACAAGAACAGACGAAGGTCCCGCACCAAGGATTATTGGTTACACTCTGGGAACAGAAGCCAGGCAACATGTTGGATTTCAGGAAATTACAGCCGGCAATCTTTTCAAGCATGGAGAAGCCCCGGATGCATAGAAGTGGCTGGTAAACATGACAGGTCTTCTGAAGGCAACTCGAATCCCTGACGAGAACTAAGTGGAAATGACCAAGATTCAGTTGAAAGATATGGCCAGGACGTGGTGGTTAGTGGAAGCAACGAGACTGGAAAAGCCCATCACTTGGGACCAGTTCTCGAAGGATTTCTATGAGAAGATTCTTCTCTGTAATAGCTCAGAAAGAAATGAAGGAACGATTTATCAAATTGCAGTAAGAAGATTGAATTGTAAATAAGTGCGCTGCAAAGTTCCCAAGGCATAGTCGGTCGGTGTCTTACATGGTGGATGACAAGGAGAACCGAGCAAGTAATATTTTAATGAGAAAGGGAGATGAGGATCAAGATGTCTCTTATTCCAAGCAGCCAAGAAGTATTCTCAAGTTTTTTTGTCATCATCTGGGAAGTAGAATGGACCCAGAGAAGGAAGATCAAGATGAGATGCAGATGAAGTTGGCAAAGAGACCCTCTTATTTGATGGAAGTGAAGGCTCAGACAGGCCTCTGGATGCGCCACTGGCTGAACCATCCCTCCAGCCTTGCCTTCAGCATATGACATGTGGGTATTGTCTGAAGCCGGGCACCAACAATGCAACCGCCAGGAAAGTTATGAATTATGTCGTATGCGGGTCTGGAGATTAGTTGAAAAGTGACTGTCTGTTCAAGGAGACAGAGAACATCGCATCAATCAGACCAACTCATCCAGTACCACAATTGGAAAAGAATCCGGGACCTACTGGCCGAATGATCTCGCTTTATCCTCCAACATCAAGCATAAGCCAGGTACAAAAGAGACCAAGAGCTAGGCACATGGTAGAAGGAGGCAAACATATAATCTGACTGAAGAGGAAGTCAGGATGCTCAATATCTGAAAAAGGAACCCGGTACTGATCGTAACTATTTATCCCCATTTTTAGCATGTCCGGGAGTTGGTAAATTCTTTATATCATATCCTTCTTATTACACTATCATCACCAATCTTAGTCCGTCCGTGTCTACCTCCCTATTTCATGATTCCTATCCTTTCTATTTTTTTTACTATTCTAATTTTCGTAATCTTTATGCCAACTTAAGATGTGCGTAAACTAGTGAGGTAACAGCAGGGCAGATGTGGTTTGCTCTCATTGTGTTCTGACATTCCTCGACTCTGGCACATCACATTGTCTTATATTGGACAGATCTTCGGCCTCGCATTATATTCTTGTATTTATGGATACATCATGGGAGACCGGTACATCAAGCGGAGTAGTCATCGCTTATATAATCAGGTATTCTCAGAGCTGATTTGCAGTCAGGTTATTATTCAGAAGACAGCATTCGGGACACGTCTCGGTATTATAATTTCTTGATCGTGTTCTCAGAGCCACTAACTCCTAGCAGTCTTTATTGATTTGGTGGACCATAGGCTTCGCTAGCCTCGCCAGGCGAGGGTCGTGCTCTAGTCACCCATGGACCTAACCGGGTGTGGACTTCGCTACACCCTGGTGCTTGGCATTTAGCGTTGTGTTACGCGCTGGCTTCGCCGTGTGAGCTTCGCCATATGCGAGCCTCGCAGAGCGTTAGCTTCGCTGCACCCTAATGTCTAACACCTGAGCTGTGCTACGCGATGGCCTCATCTAGGCTCGGCTTCGTCTGTGGCTAGTTCCTTCAGTGCTTAGCACTCTAGCCCGTTCCTCGGATTTCTTATGCCTAGTGTGCTTTCATGGATCTGCTGAACAGAGTTTCATCACTGTATCTGAGCTATCGCCATGATCCTTGTCAATGATCCATTCGACCAATCTTGCAGGGCTCAGATATCTTCTACATGTTTCATCTACAGTCAGGTTATCATTCAGAAGTCAGTATTCAGAATTCTCCATGGTTATTCTATATTCTTGGCTATGTCTTTTAGAGTTAGTAACACCCAGTATACAGAGATTCTTACTTATTGGCCTTCTTGATTTATATTCAGTATTATCAGGATTTTCCTTACCTGGGTATTCTGGTCTATTCTCGGAGAATTAGTATGTATATGGCACATCAGTAATTCTACTGCAAAAGGACAACATCATGCCATGCAGGGTTTTATATTATATTATAGATTTCAGCACTACGGATTTCTATGGATTTCATCAGCTTTGGTTCACAGTCTGATTGAAGTATTATTGATTATCTCACCAAGTTATCTCACTTTATATTATTCAGAATGGGTTAATCTTTTGAAGTTCTGACAGTGTTCTTTTATAAGCAGATAGTAGATCAGTGTTAATATGGCACCGTCAGAGGATGTATCTATACGGCAGAAGTGCAGAGATGCCTTGGCCCTGAGTTAGCCGTTCAGTCGATCTGGGAGAACAGCCCTCAGTTATTCATATCTTGATTGGCATAATCCTCATTCTTATCCTTTCTGTGTTCATCTTCCCCTTATCGAAATTGCGGGGACGCTATTTTTTATAAGGTGGATGGAGTGTAACACCCCGCTCCCCGAATACGTACTTAGTTGCGTATTCATATTTTCTGATTGTATTTTTTGATTTACTTCCTGTATTTGTTTTGTATTATGAGTTATTTATATGATCGTTTTGCCTTGAATCTGGATTCGTGAACTCGGAGTCAGCCCTACTCTGAACCGGGGGACCGATCCTAGAGTATTGCTCGATTTGGACTTTCTGATATTCTGATTTGACCGATTTCAGTTTCAAACATCATTTTCTAATATTCTAGATTTTTCGTGATTTTCTGGAATTTTCCTGAATTAAGTTGAAAATCTTCAAAACCGGGGTCGACCAATACCGTGGACCGATTCTCGGATTTTTAATTTACAAACGGAGTTGAAATTCAAAAAACGGCTTTCCTTGTAACTTCTTAAAATCACATTTTCTATCTAAATACTTTTTTGAGAATTTTCTAAATTTATCGAAATTCCACTGGATTTGGTGTCAGCCAGTATCACTGGTTGATTCCAGGAATTTTATTTTACAAATGGAATCAAATTTCTAAATTTCGCTTTCATATTACTTCTTAGAATTATAATTTTCTCCTTTCAGGCTTTTTCTGGGAATTTTCAGAATTTATCAAAAATCCGGCCAACCCGGTGTAGACCGATATTGACGGTTGACTTTATGATTTTTTATTTTAAAATGGGATTGAATTTCTGAAACCGATTTCACCAAAAATTTATATAATATTTATTATTTTTGAGAATTTTTGGGAAGCTTCCAAGCTACTTCATTTTTCGGGCTTTTTCTGAGTTTCCGGTGTTTTCCCAGATACCGGAATTCTATCCGGATATTTTACGTTTCTCTCTCCTTGCCTGACGCAAGACCCATCAAATCAGGATTCAACAGTAAATGTAGAGACTCTCTCCATCTGTAACGCCCCGATCCCACGGATACGGGGACGTCACTGCGACGTATATACGTAGGTCAGAAAATGCCCCCACGTATATACGCTAAGCATTTTGTACAACAAGGATCAGAGTACACGACAAAGCGTGATACACATACATATGCCAACTTAAAAGTACAAGTACAAGTTATCACAAGATATGATAAAATATTACACATTACATGTATCTTTTATCACAACCAAGTCCAAAAGTAAAAGATACAATATGAACACAAAATGCTCACGAGTAGGATGAAGATCCCGTGAGTCAAAAAGAGAAGTCTGGCACAAAGGACTGGAACTAGTCGGCCTGCTCACTAAGAAAAGCTTGATCCTCTGTGGAAGGCTCCACTTCGATCCAAGCTTCGGAACCTGAACATACAAATCCAAGGGAGTCAGGACCTCCCCACAATGAACAGGCTACAGCCAAATGGCTAAGAGACAAGAATATGAGAGTTGGAACAGTATAATGAATACCAATCAACAAGTAATGGAAGCATAAAGAGTAAAAGTCCGAATACAATAGATCCACAGTTAACGTCCTTTATTATTATTACTTGTCTTACTGTGATATCTAGCTATGTGACCCAGCGTCCCAGGGCACATAGATCCATATCCTAGTAAGCAAGGTTGTTATTGGAAACCAGCGGGATTATCAACGAACTATGTTTACAGTGGGTCCCGTACATGCCCGGGACAACGGTCCAGGATTGTTCCGTTGCTTGATGACGGAAACCAGCCGCTATGCTAACAGGAGGGACTTATGTATGCCCTTTATCATGATGGTACCAGTAAGGAGGGAGCAAGCACTCCCCTCGGTCCCCTGGAGGCCCTCAGGTCAGACCGGAAATATAGTTGCACAACATACCTAATACCACTGTAAACATGAACACATATTGATATCCACATGTTTTCCCCCGACCCAATGTAAGTTGGTCCATTTTATACAAAAGTCAAGTGTATCATACTTGGTGTTAAGAGATAGCATGATAAGTGGTGATATTCATTAATTAACAAGTTATGAAATGAGAATATACAATAACAAGCCATGAAGTAACAAGAGGTAATATCCATCAAGTAACAGGTCATGAAGTACCATTCATGAAGCATAAACAAGAATAATATATCCCACATGTATCAAGGGTATGATCCAAATTCAGAAAAGAAATCAACTATAATAAACAGCCTAAATTAGTCGACTAGGTGGAATGGTTAGTCGACTAATAGTGGTCTCTAATCGACTAACAGATACGTAAGTCGACTAAATCTGGGTTCCAGAGAGTTGGAATTCTGTTTCAGGAAAAGTTAGTCGACTATGGTGGAAAGGGTAGTCGACTAACAATGATCTATAGTCGACTAATAGTTAAGGTAAGTCGACTAACAGTGATTTCCAGAGAGTTGGGGTTTATTTTCAGGGAAAGTTAGTCGACTAATAATCAAGATAAGTCGACTAAAACTGTGTTCAGAAAAGGTTACGTTTCAAATAGAGATCTCTAGTCGACTAATCCTAGGTCAAGTCGACTAATCGTCGTCTGAAAACAGGGTACAGAACAGAATTTGATGGTTGAATTTGAAGGCCAAAAGCATGATTTCGAAGGCACAAGTGTACATGAGTTGTAAACACAAGTATACTAAAAAGTTTACAAGTCTTGGTGAGTAAAAATACTCACCCGAATGGTTAATTGGAGCTATACGCGTTCGAAAGGGGCGTTGCCGACAAACTTGATCCTCGGCGATAATAGACACGATCCCAATCCAAAAGTTGCAGTTGCTTGAGATGGAGATGATGACTTTGTGGTGTTTTTGGGAGTTGGGGTTGAGGTTGAGATGAAGGAGGGATTTTGGTGAAGGCCAAATCCTTGTTGAAGTGAAGAAAGAAATAAAAATGTAAAGGAAAAGTTTATATAAGATTTTGATTTTGTGAAGGAGGTGCAATTTATGTAGAAGAGAGGGGTTTTTTTGCAAATAGGAGAGGATGAGGTGTCCCTCTTTTGGCCACTTGGCCGGCCATGGAAGAGAGAGAGAAAGAGGGGCATTAATGAGGAAGTTGGTGGAAGTGTGTGGGGTTTGTTGGAATTTTGGAGAGTTTTGTGGTTTGTGGAGGAAGGAAGGAAATAAGGAAAAAGGGAAAAAGAAAAAGAAATTAAAAGTAGAAGATATTTTCTTGGACTTAGAAATTAAAAATATTGAAAAGACAAATTCCCGGGTTTAAGTCGAGGATGCGGAAAACATTTCGGAAAATACCGAAATCGTCCCGTAATCAAGTATCTTGGAACGACTCGTAAAATTTACCAAAAATCAATAATAATATTTTAAGACTCATGGTGAAATTCGTTTGGAGAAATAATTTATAGTTTTAAAACTAAAAATCCCGGAATCAGTTAGCTATCGACTCCGGTGGAATTTTCATAAAATCATAAAATTCCCAGAAAAAGTATTTAGGTAAGAAATACGATTCTAAGAAATAATGCCTAAAGGACTTTCTAGAATTTCCTAACTGTTTGTAAGATAAAAATCCGGAATCGATCAGCGACACTGGTCGACACCGGTTTTGAAGATTTTCAATTAATTCAGGAAAATTCCAGAAAATCATATAAAATCTAAAATATTGGAAAATAATATTTGAAACTGAAATCGGTCAAATACAGGAAGTAAATCGAGAAAAAAAAATACGATCGAAAAACTGAATACGCAACTAAGTACGTATTCCAGGAACGGGGTATTACAATCCATCCACCTTACAAAAAATTTCGTCCTCGAAATTTCAGGAAATGAAAGGCAACGGTAGAGAAGGATAAGAAGAAAGAATTTTACCAAATCAAGTTGTGAAGAGTTGCGGATAACGCTCACGGATAACATCCTCTCGTTCCCACGTGGCCTCTCCTGGCGCATGCCTGTTCCAAGACACCAACACTAATGGTATTGCCTTATTCTTCAATGTCTTGACACTTCTGTCCAAAATGGCCATCGGTTGCTCTTGATATGACAAATCCGGTTGTAGTTCCAGTTCGGAGTGATCCAGGATATGACTATCATCCTTGACATACTTCCTCAACTGTGATACGTGGAATACATTGTGCACTCCGTCCAAAGATGGCGGTAATGCCAATCGATAAGACACATCTCCCACACGGTCCAAAATCTCGAATGGGCCGATATATCTCGGACTAAGCTTTCCACGAGTACCGAACCGGATTACTCCTTTGGTAGGTGATATCTTCAAAAACACATGATCTCCTGTCTGGAATTCCAATGGCCTTCTCTGAGTGTCAGCCCAACTTTTCTGCCGACTCTGAGCTGCCCTGAGGTGATCTCTGATGATTCTGACTTTATCTGTTGTCTGAATCAGGATCTCTGGCCCCAAAAGTCTCCTCTCACCGACTTCGTCCCAACAAATCGGTGACCTACACTTCCTTCCATACAATGCTTCAAATGGTGCCATCTTGATACTTGCCTGATAGCTGTTATTATAAGAAAATTCAGCCAAGTGAAGATGATCTTCCCATGATCCCTGGAATTCAATCATGCAAGCCCGCAACATGTCTTCAAGAATCTGGATAGTCCTTTCAGATTGTCCGTCTGTCTGAGGGTGATAGGAAGTACTGAATTTCAGACGAGTTCCTAGACTTTCTTGGAGACTTTCCCAGAAATGTGATCTGAATCTTGTGTCTCTGTCTGATACAATACTAACTGGAACTCCATGTAGACGAACTATCTCCTTCATGTACTTGTCTGCCAAAACCTCTGTTGTCTGACCTACCCTGAACGGTATGAAGTGAGCTGATTTGGTGAGGCGATCAATGATTACCCATACAGCATTATTACCCTTAGGACTACGAGGTAATGCCGTAACAAAATCCATGGTGATGTGCTCCCACTTCCATTCGGGTATTGGTAAGGGTTGTAGAAGTCCAGCTGTCCTCTGATGTTCTATCTTTATCTGCTGACAAACTAAGCACTTGGCTACATACTGGGCTATCTCCCTTTTCATAGCATTCCACCAAAACTGCTTCTTCAAGTCTTGATACATTTTGTTTCCCCCTGGGTGTATGGAATAGGCTGAACTGTGTGCTTCTGCTAGAATCTTCTGTCGAACTTCTCCTTGGGGAACACAAAGTCTGCTACCAAAATACAAGGCATCATCCGGATGAATACTGATATCAGTCCTCAATCCAGCCTCTACTTGAGCTCGGAATTGCTGTAACCTGGGGTCTTCCTTTTGAGCTTCCTTGATCTCATCTATCAATGCTGACTGAATCTGCAAGGTCATGAACTGTCCTGCCTTATCAGTTCCTTGAACTATCATCAAGTCCAATCTTATGATGTCTTGGATCAACTCGTTCTGTTGAGTAAGTTGGACTAGTACTCTATTCTCTGGCTTCCTGCTCAGGGCATCTGGAACTGTATTGACCTTGCCCGGATGATATTGCAAGTCTATATCATAGTCCGCCATTAGCTCCAGCCACCGCCTCTGCCTCATGTTCAATTCCTTCTGTGTGAAAATATATTTGAGGCTCTTGTGATCCGTGTATATCAACACTTTGTCTCCCAGGAGATAATGCCTCCAGATCTTTAAGGCAAATATAACAGCTGCTAGCTCCAAGTCATGAGTTGGGTAATTCCGTTCATGAAGTTTCAGTTGTCTGGATGCATAAGCTATAACATGATCATGTTGCATTAGTACACACCCCAGGCCTTTTCCTGATGCATCACTGAATATGACCATCCCTCCTCTCCCTGAGGGAGTCCTCAAGATGGGAGCTGAAATGAGTCTTTGCTTCAATTGCTCAAAGGCTGCAGTACATTATTCTGTCCATATGTACCTTTCCCCTTTCGGGTGAGCTTGGTCAACGGGGCTGCAATCTTAGAGAAATCTTGGACAAAGCGTCTGTAATATCCGGCTAGTCCAATAAAACTCTTAATCTCAGTCACCGTCTTGGGAATAGGCCAGTCCTTCACTGCCTGGACTTTGCTGGGATCAACTGAAATTCCTTCTGCTGAAACCATGTGTCCAAGGAAGGCTATACTGTCCAACCAAAAGTCACACTTGCTCCTCTTAGCATGAAGCTGCTCCTGCTGGAGAGTCTGCAATACTATCCTCAAGTGTTCTGCATGCTCCCTGTTGCTCTTTGAATAGATCAAGATGTCATCTATAAAAACCACTACAAACTGATCCAAATAGGGCGAGAACACTCTGTTCATCAAATCCATGAAAACTGCAGGGGCATTGGTGACTCCGAAAGGCATAACTAGAAACTCATAGTGGCCATAACGGGTCCTGAATGCCGTCTTCGGAATATCCTCTTTCTTCACCCTAAGCTGATGGTAACCCGATTGTAAATCTAATTTAGAGAATACCCGGGCTCCATGAAGCTGATCAAACAGATCATCAATCCTTGGTAAGGGATACTTGTTCTTGATGGTAACTTTGTTCAATTCTCTATAATCAATACAAAGCCTTTTACCACCATCCTTCTTGTTTGCCAATAATACTGGAGCTCCCCATGGTGAAGTGCTTGGCCGAATCAATCCCTTATCAGAGTATTCCTGCAGCTGCTTCTTTAGAATCTCTAACTCCGTCGGTACCATCCTGTACGGAGCCTTGGATATAGGAGCTGCTCCAGGCACAGTACCAATAGAGAACTCAATCATCCTTTCAGGTGGAAGTCCTGAGATTTCAGCGAACACTCCCGGGAATTCATCCCACACCGGTGTGCCCTTCTGCATCTCTGAACTAGTCATCCGAGTCTTTCTCTTGGTAGACTTCACTTCCCCACTAAATTGGAATTCAGGCTGAAGAGGGATTCTGAAATTAATCTTCTTCTCCCTACAGTCAATAACTGCATAATATTGACTGAGCCAGGTCATACCTAAGATTACGTCGTACCCTTTGGTGTCTAGTACGAGCATATCTATGGCCAAGGTCTTGTTACAAAGTTCTACTGGACAATCAGTGCAAACTCTAGTAGATATGACTACCCCATTCCCTGTACTAATCTCCCATTTGTGGTCTAAAGATCTAACAGGTATAGAATGCAATGCCACAAAATGATCTGAGATATAACAATGAGAAGCTCCTGAATCGAAGAGGACTAAAACAGGTTTTGAGTGTACCCTGATTTTACCTGTTATCACTTCCTCAGAAGTCCCAGCCTCTTCTTCCGTCAAGTTGTAAGCTTGTCCCCTTCCACGCCCTGCAGCAGTCCTAGCTCCTCTTTGGACTGGGCGAATAGCTTGTTGTGGAGGAGGGGGAGGAGCTCTCCTGACCATCGGTCCTTGGTTCCTCTGTCCAAGTGGTCCTGGAAGTGATCTCTGCCCATTTGGTCCCTGTAGTGCTGGCAAAGCTTGGCCGGCTATCCCCATTCTTCTGTGTGGACAGGCTTCTATGGAATGGTCTCGGGAACCACATACCAAGCATAATCCATTTGCCCTACGGCAATTCTGTCGAATGTGACCTGATTTCTGACAATAGCTACAGAAGGATAATGGTTGGGCCGTCTGGTAATGAGCTGGTCGGAATGGTTGCCTCATTGTCTGAACCTTTGCTGCTCTGTATGGGCCTCCTCTCCCTATTGGTGGAAATGGCCTCTTCATGGCCTGGTTCCTCATTTGGTTCACTTGCTTCTTCTCTAGCCCACGCTCCACTTCTCGAGCTATGGTGAGAACTTCTGAATAAGTCTTCAGCTGCTGGGGCATTAAGAAGACTTGGATGTCCATCTGCAAGCCCTGCTGAAATCTACTTGCCCGCTTCTCCTCATTAGTTACCATGTATGGAGCAAAGGGCTAAGTCTGAGAAATTCCGCGGCATACTCGTCCACGGACCTATTCCCTTGCTGAAGTCGGATAAACTGCTCTTCCATGTCCTTCTGAGCAGTGGCAGGAAAGAATCTGCTATAGAAACTCTTGGAGAATGTGTCCCAGGTGACAGGCTTCTCCAATCTTGCCTCCTCAGCTAGCCACCATGTTCTGGCTATATCCTTCAATTGAATCTTAGCAACCTCCACCTGATTCTCCTTTGGAACTCGAGCTGCATTCAACAAGTCTGAGGTATCTGTCAGCCATTGCTCAGCATCCAGGGGTTTCTCTTCACCCGTGAATATGGCTGGTTGCAGCCGTCTGAAGTCTGAAATATTTCCCGGCCTCTGTTCCTTTGGAGCTGCCAACTCTCGCCGGAGGAGTTCCGTCTGTTGCTGCTGGTTCTCCATCATCGTCTGAATGACCCTCAGAATATCGGTATTCTCTCCCGCAGGTCCATTCGATACTTGTCCAGAATTATTACGACCCGTCCTTCTCTCCATACCGAATTGGGATAAGATAACTGGAATTGGAAAAATGGAAGGAGTTTAGGACACAAGGGAAGGAATCAAGAAGGACTCGATAACTTTGTACATTGTAGTTGGCATTAGCAAATTTCATTAATTTGCTGCTTGATTGTACTATAGGTGTGAGAGCCTAGGCTCTGATACCAACCTGTAACGCCCCGATCCCACGGATACGGGACGTCACTGCGACGTATATACGTAGGTCAGAAAATGCCCCCACGTATATACGCTAAGCATTTTGTACAACAAGGATCAGAGTACACGACAAAGCGTGATACACATACATATGCCAACTTAAAAGTACAAGTACAAGTTATCACAAGATATGATAAAATATTACACATTACATGTATCTTTTATCACAACCAAGTCCAAAAGTAAAAGATACAATATGAACACAAAATGCTCACGAGTAGGATGAAGATCCCGTGAGTCAAAAAGAGAAGTCTGGCACAAAGGACTGGAACTAGTCGGCCTGCTCACTAAGAAAAGCTTGATCCTCTGTGGAAGGCTCCACTTCGATCCAAGCTTCGGAACCTGAACATACAAATCCAAGGGAGTCAGGACCTCCCACAATGAACAGGCTACAGCCAAATGGCTAAGAGACAAGAATATGAGAGTTGTAACAGTATAATGAATACCAATCAACAAGTAATGGAAGCATAAAGAGTAAAAGTCCGAATACAATAGATCCACAGTTAACGTCCTTTATTATTATTACTTGTCTTACTGTGATATCTAGCTATGTGACCCAGCGTCCCAGGGCACATAGATCCATATCCTAGTAAAGCAAGGTTGTTATTGGAAACCAGCGGGATTATCAACGAACTATGTCTACAGTGGGTCCCGTACATGCCCGGGACAACGGTCCAGGATTGTTCCGTTGCTTGATGACGGAAACCAGCCGCTAGGCTAACAGGAGGGACTTATGTATGCCCTTTATCATGATGGTACCAGTAAGGAGGGAGCAAGCACTCCCCTCGGTCCCCTGGAGGCCCTCAGGTCAGACCGGAAATATAGTTGCACAACATACCTAATACCACTGTAAACATGAACACATATTGATATCCACATGTTTTCCCCCGACCCAATGTAAGTTGGTCCATTTTATACAAAAGTCAAGTGTATCATACTTGGTGTTAAGAGATAGCATGATAAGTGGTGATATTCATTAATTAACAAGTTATGAAATGAGAATATACAATAACAAGCCATGAAGTAACAAGAGGTAATATCCATCAAGTAACAGGTCATGAAGTACCATTCATGAAGCATAAACAAGAATAATATATCCCACATGTATCAAGGGTATGATCCAAATTCAGAAAAGAAATCAACTATAATAAACAGCCTAAATTAGTCGACTAGGTGGAATGGTTAGTCGACTAATAGTGGTCTCTAGTCGACTAACAGATACGTAAGTCGACTAAATCTGGGTTCCAGAGAGTTGGAATTCTGTTTCAGGAAAAGTTAGTCGACTATGGTGGAAAGGGTAGTCGACTAACAATGATCTATAGTCGACTAATAGTTAAGGTAAGTCGACTAACAGTGATTTCCAGAGAGTTGGGGTTTATTTTCAGGGAAAGTTAGTCGACTAATAATCAAGATAAGTCGACTAAAACTGTGTTCCAGAAAGGGTACGTTTCAAATAGAGATCTCTAGTCGACTAATCCCTAGGTCAAGTCGACTAATCGTCGTCTGAAAACAGGGTACAGAACAGAATTTGATGGTTGAATTTGAAGGCCAAAAGCATGATTTCGAAGGCACAAGTGTACATGAGTTGTAAACACAAGTATACTAAAAAGTTTACAAGTCTTGGTGAGTAAAAATACTCACCCGAATGGTTAATTGGAGCTATACGCGTTCGAAAGGGGCGTTGCCGACAAACTTGATCCTCGACGATAATAGACACGATCCCAATCCAAAAGTTGCAGTTGCTTGAGATGGAGATGATGACTTTGTGGTGTTTTTGGGAGTTGGGGTTGAGGTTGAGATGAAGGAGGGATTTTGGTGAAGGCCAAATCCTTGTTGAAGTGAAGAAAGAAATAAAATGTAAAGGAAAAGTTTATATAAGATTTTGATTTTGTGAAGGAGGTGCAATTTATGTAGAAGAGAGGGGGTTTTTGCAAATAGGAGAGGATGAGGTGTCCCTCTTTTGGCCACTTGGCCGGCCATGGAAGAGAGAGAGAAAGAGGGGCATTAATGAGGAAGTTGGTGGAAGTGTGTGGGGTTTGTTGGAATTTGGAGAGTTTTGTGGTTTGTGGAGGAAGGAAGGAAATAAGGAAAAAGGGAAAAAGAAAAAGAAATTAAAAGTAGAAGATATTTTCTTGGACTTAGAAATTAAAATATTGAAAAGACAAATTCCCGGGTTTAAGTCGAGGATGCGGAAACATTTCGGAAAATACCGAAATCGTCCCGAAATCAAGTATCTGGAACGACTCGTAAAATTTACCAAAAATCAATAATAATATTTTAAGACTCATGGTGAAATTCGTTTGGAGAAATAATTTATAGTTTTAAAACTAAAAATCCCGGAATCAGTTAGCTACCGACTCCGGTGGAATTTTCATAAAATCATAAAATTCCCAGAAAAAATATTTAGGTAAGAAATATGATTCTAAGAAATAATGCCTAAAGGACTTTCTAGAATTTCCTAACTGTTTGTAAGATAAAAATCCGGGAATCGATCAGCGACACTGGTCGACACCGGTTTTGAAGATTTTCAATTAATTCAGGAAAATTCCAGAAAATCATATAAAATCTAAAATATTGGAAAATAATATTTGAAACTGAAATCGGTCAAATACAGGAAGTAAATCGAAAAAAAAAATACGATCGAAAAACTGAATACGCAACTAAGTACGTATTCCAGGAACGGGGTATTACACCATCCCGCATTTAATGTTTCGTTCTTCAAAGAAAATCAACCCAGTTCAAATCACCCATACCTTTTTGTCTCTTCTTTAACGTGATTTTATATTTTTCCTTTTTGGACGCAGCAACAATCTCCGCGTCCAGCTCTAGTAGCCCAGACGCGGGCTTCAATTGCATGGAGACGCAAGTCTCCATTCTTGCGTTTCTTTTGATTTGAATGGAGAGACTATATTATAATATAACCACTTCCCTCCTATATATATATATATAAACACCCACTCCCACACTCTCTCTCTTTCATGATTTCTTTCCTTCTTCCTTTTCCTGCCAACAGCCACCAACGAAAAACAGCAGCCCAAGCTTCTTGGCGGCCATCACAACCCATTTTCTCCAATTTTTTCACCACCATTAACTCCACAAACTCCTCCACCTTCTTCTCCTCCATTTCCTCCTCCATTCCAACAACAACAACCATAATATCATCTCCATCACCATCTTCTTCCTCTTCTTTTCCACCAAACAACCCATCATCTCCACCAACTTCACCACCATTTCCACCACCACTTACACCACCTTAACCACCACCAACCATACCATCTTCTTCTCCTCGTCATTCTCTTTCCAACGAGCAATAGGCTCGCCCTCCGAACACCATTTTTAAATCTTCATTTTTTTCATTTGAACTATACTTGCATCATCAACCTCCTTCTCTTTTGGGGCCTTGGCCACCCAACTCCGGCCAACTCCGGCCAACTCCGGTCGCCGCCGGCGAACACCGGCCTAGCCACGGTCGGCCTACCTCCCCCTTCTTTCCTTTCTTTCTTTCTTTCCTTTGCATTTCTTTCTTTCCTTCCTTCTTTCTTTTCCTTCCATTTTCTTTTCTTTTCTTTTCTTTCCCCTAAACCTGCGTCTTCCCTCTCACCCTTTTCCTGCGTCTCCTTCCTTTTTCCTGTCTCTCTCTTTCTCTCTTTGTGTGACTCCTAGACGCGGATTTTACCCCCTGCGTCCGAGTAATTATTCAACGCGGTCCTCGCGTTCTTTTGTCAACGCGACGCGGAGTATACGCTCGCGTCTACGTTCTCCTTGTGTCCTTGCTGAAACGCGGGTCTCGAACCCTGCGTTTGTGACATCCACGCGACGCGGCTCCCGCGTCTGCGACCCCCGCGTCTCAATCTCAAACCCGCGTCCCCCTATACACTCTCTCTCTCTCTCCATGTACTTGTCTCTCTAGTTCTCTCTTTCTCTCTCCTCTCTCTCATTTCTTTCTCTCTCTTGATTTTCTCCTCTCTATCACTTTCTTTCTAACGCGTTGATTTCCTAGATTCCGGAGATCAGAGATTTCACCATGTTTTCCAAGGATTTAGGCGAGTGTTCTCGCTTTCCTCTTGGCTTTCCCATTTCATCTGGTCGACTTGTATTATTCATGATTTATGCTGTTTGGAACTAACACTTTCTTTGATTGTGCTCAGCTATTATTGTATCACTTGCCAAGTACTCACTTGATATATTAATACTTGACATGTTTTTACTTGATACTTACCATCTACATGCTAATACCTGACACCTGTCTATATCACTTGTCAACTGTTGTGTCATCACCTGACACCCGACTTGCTACTACTTAACACTTGCTTCTTACTATGACATGACTTATCACTTGCCTCTTGAGAATTATTAATACTTGACCTGTGATTATCACATTTACGGGAATACTATACTTGTTGTCCTGCATTACATGCAGTGACTTGAATCTTGTACTTGTTATCCTGTATTATGTATACAGTGACCTAAATCTACAGTACTTATGTACTCCTGAACTCCTGATCATGTCTTGCACCTGCTATTCCCGTAAATTGACAATTACATAATAAATCATAAAATGGAACAACTTGCATCGGGTCGGGGGAAACTTGCAGCTATCAATATATGTTCGTGTTTACAGTGGTACTAGGCATGTTGTGCAACTAAAACTTCCGGTCTGACCTGTGGGCCTCCAGGCGACCGAGGGGAGTGCTGGCTCCCTCCTTCTTGGTACCATCTTGATAAGGGCATTCTATAAGACCCTCCTGATCGCCTTGCGGCAGGTTCCGTCCACCAAGCAACGGAACAATCCTGGGCCGTGGTCCCGGGTATGTACGGGACCCACTGTAAACATTGTTCGTTGATACCCCCGTTGGTTTCCAATAACAATCTTGCTTTACTCAGATGTGGATATATGTGTGCTGGGACGCTAGTTCACATATCTAGACATCGGGGTAAGACGAGTAATAATAATAATAAAAGATGCCAGCTATGAACCTGTAGTATGCCTTGCCATGTTTGCTTGCATCGGATTTACTTCGGATTTCCAGTTTTATGCTTATTATACTATACCTGTTCATATCCTGCTTTCTACTTGTATTCTATCTCTCCTGTCTCCTGCTCTTACCTAATCATACTATGAGTCTTCCCTACTTGATATCATATGTTGTATATCTACTTGCTCCTGTATGCTTGTGCCTACGACATGGTTCTCATGTTTATGGTCCAGATTTATCGATACACATGTGCTTATCCATACTCGCCACCTGGCTTTCGCATCACCACTCGCCGGGGAGTTCTGACTCCTCTGGATCCTCATGTCCAGGCCTTGGAGCTTGGAGCGTGTGGACTCTCCCAGTTGCTGATTAGAGTGGCGCAACGGTAGCGTGGATCTCCAGCAGACCGTTCAGAGCTCTATCCTTCCAGGCCCCCTGTGTGCCTCTCGAGTTTTCCTGTTTTACACTCGTGAGTGCCTTTTGTACTGTTCATACTTGTACATCTACTTGTATTGTAACACCCCGCTCCCGGAATACGAACTTAGTTGCGTATTCGTATTTTTCAATCGTATTTTTTTATTTACTTATTTACTTCCTGTATTTATTTTGCTTTATGAATTATTTATACGATTGTTTTGTCTTGGATCTGGATTCGTGAACTCGGAGTCAGCCCTACTCTGAACCGGGGGACCGATCCTAGAGTATTGCTCGATTTGGACTTTCTGGTATTCTGATTTGACCGATTTCAGTTTCAAACATCATTTTCCAATATTTTAGATTTTCTATGATTTTCTGGAATTTTCCTGAATTTAATTGAAAATCTTCAAACCTGTGTCGACCAGTACCACTGACCGATTCTCGGATTTTTAATTTACAAACAGAGTTGAATTTCAAGAAACGGCTTTCCCATAACTTCTTAAAATTATATTTCCTCTTTTCAGGCATTTTCTGGGATTTTTCAGATTTTATCAAAACCCGGCCGACCCGGTGTAGACCGGTGTCAATGGTTGACTTCAGGATTTTTATTATGAAAATGGGGTTGAATTTCTGAAAACCGATTTCACCAAAAGTCTTTATGTAATATTTATTATTTTTGAGAATTTTTGGAAAGCTTTTCGAGTTACTTTATTTTTCGAGCCTTTCTTAAGTTTTTGGTGTTTTCCCCGATACCAGAATTTATCCAGATATTTTATTTCCTCTTTTTCTATTTTCTCTCTCCTCGCTAGACGCGAGTTCCACATAACTCGGATTCAATCTTTAATGCAGTGATCCTCTCCATACTGCATTTAATGCATTTCAGATCAACTCCAATCAAGTCAAATCTGACTTTTGTCCTTTCTATTTAACGCAACTTTCGCATTTCCCTGGGCGCGGCTTTAATTCCCGCGTTTGGCCCATTTTGGCCTAAACGCAAGTGTGAGGGCTGCGTTTGAGGGAGACGCAAGTTCTCTTTGTATGTTTCTTTTTTTTTGAAAAGTATGCAACATTATTATATTCATTCCTATACCTTTATATAAACCCCACTCCTTTCTCTCTCTTCATTTATTCCTTCATCTTCTTCTTTGTTTCCTGAGAACCACCAAGAGCCTCTTGCTCCCTCCTATTGGCCACCCATTCTCCACCTTCTCCACCTCCATTTCCACCACCATCTCCATCAACTTCTCCACCTCTTCCTCCTCCATCTCCTCCTCCATTCCAACAACAACAACAACAACCATAACACCATCTACAATACCTTCTTCTTCCTCCATTATTCACCAAGATAACCCATTTTCACCACCACCTTCTCCACCATCTCCACCACCACCTACACCACCTTGGCCACCACGAACCATGCCATCTTTCTCTCCTCGTCGTGCTCTTTCCGACGAGCTATTGGTTCGTTCTCCGAAACTCGTTTTGTAAAACTCCAATTTTTCACTTTTAACTACACTTGCACCCCCATAATTTGCTTGGGCTACCGGATTCCGGCCGTCTCCGGCCATCTCCGGCCGCCGCCGGTGACCGCCGGCCATCGCCGGCCATCCCCCCTTTCTCTTTTCATTCTTTCCTTTCCTTCTTTCTTTTCTTCACTTCTTTCTTTCTTTCTTTTCATTATTTACATTTCCTGCGTCTCCTCTCCCTCATTCCCTGCGTCCCTCTCTATCCCTGCGTCTCTCTCATTTTTCCCTGTCTCTCTCTTTCTCTCTGTTAATTGCTAGACGCGGATCTCACCCCCGCGTCTAGGCAATTCTTTAACGCGATCCACGCGTTCTTGTATCAACGCGACGCGGAGTTCATACTCGCGTCTGCGTTCTCCTCGCGCCCTGACTTGAACGCGGGTCTCGAACCCAGCGTTTGTAGCATTTATGCAACGCGAACCCCGCGTCTGCGACCCCCGCGTCTCACTCTCAAACCCGCGTCCCCCTGTACAATCTCTCTCTCCCTGTACACTCTCTCTTTCCATGGACTTCTCTCTCTAGTTCTCTCTTTCTCTCTCCTCTCTCTCACTCTCTCTCTCTCTCTTGATTTCCTCCTCTCTCTATCACTTTCTCTCTAACGCCTTGACGCGTTGATTTCCTGGATTCCGGAGATCGGGGATTTCACTATATTTTCTGAAGACTTAGGCGAGTGTCCTCGCTCTCGCCTCCATTTGGGTTTCCCCGCTTTGTCGGGTCGACATGTATTTTATTCCATGTTTAAATGCATTTTACTGCTTTATACCATGCGTGGCCGACCCTTCGTGGTCGTTGGACTCTGGGTTTCTGCCCACTCCTGGGATGGCTAGTAGCCACCGAGAGTGCGCTTAAACCCCGAGCGTACTTGACCTCCGGACCCTTCAGCCTCCGGTCTCTCACTATCTCGAAAGGGAAGTGATTGGGACCGTCAGGTCTCTCCGTCCTTCAGCCTTTGGTCTCTCACTATCTCGAAAGGGAAGTGATTGGGACCGTCAGGTCTCTCAGCTCCGCCTGGTTATCATGATCAGCGTTCAGCGCTTTATCACTAGATTCGTCTAGGCAAGATGCTGTCGGATTTCCTACTCGCACTTTAAGCCGAGTTGTCCCGGTAACCTTGCCAGACGCTCCAGTGCTAAATACTGTTTGCTGTCTGTGCCTTCAGCTTGCTCAGCTCCGCTTGGTTGTGCTCAGCTACTACTTTATCACATGCCAAGTACTTACTTGACATGTTAACACTTGACATGCTTTATACATGCTACTATTTAACACTTGTTTGTATCACATGTCAACTGATGTGTTATCACCTAACACCAGACATGCTACTTCTTGGCAAGGCCCCTTGTTCTGACATGACTTGCCACCGGACTAATATCAATCTCTTGGCATGATTGGTCACCCGCCAAATATCATCCTCCTGTCATGCTATCACTTGACACCCGGCATGATATACTTGCCTCTTGGCATATTAATACTTGACCTGTGATTACCACATTTACGGGAATACTATACTTGTTATCCTGCTTTACATGCAGTGACTTGAATCTTGTACTTGTTATCCTGTATTATATATACAGTGACCTGAATCTACAGTACTCATGTACTCCTGAATTCCTGATCATGTCTTGCACCTGCTATTCCCGGAAATGATAATTACATGATAAATCATAAAAAGGAGACAACTTGCACCCGGTTTGGGGGAAACTGATGGGCCCTGATTAATCATGTTTATGGTGGTCTTATCGAGCCGCGCGTGGCCACATACTTGAGGGATTACCTGGCGGCCACCAGGGATTCCGTGGGGTGTGCTGGCACCCCTACTCCTGTTCATTCCTGCCGGGTATGCACACGCCTTAGGCCTATTTCTATGGGATCTGCGATACTCTATTCCTGTTCGGGCGTAAATAAGTCCCGGTACCTAGAGGTACGTTCCGGCTCAGCACCGGATACTCCTGAACCGTTGTCCCGGGCATGTACGGGGCCCATCCGAAACATGATTCATCGATCTTTATCAGTTTCCAAATAACTTGCTCTATAAGTTGTGAGTGGAAGTATGTGGAATGGGACACATACTGAAGCCTAGAACTTAGACGGCCCAAATTATAATAAAATGCGAATATGTAATAAGATGTGTTGTTTTGTAACTCGGGTTGTACGCGCTCGGATTACGGTGACATGGGATAAAGGTATATAGATGAGGGTTTTCTTGTTTGGATTATTCCTTCGAGGTACTAGTCTCATGGGGCCGTGACCTAAGCTTGTACAATCGGTTTTGCTCGTAATCGGTTTTATTCGGTTTTATCGGTTTTTATCAGTTTTATGTTAGTTTAGGAGATATCTGGTGTTTCCCTATCTACTTTACTTCTCATCTCTTTACCTTCTCTTATCTTATCATACTATGAGAAGTTCCTGCTTGATATCACTTGTTTTATATCTACTTGCTCCTGCATGCTTACTTATGCTCGCCACTTGGCATTCGTATCACCACTCGCCTGGGGAGTTCTATCTGACTCCCCTGAATCCTCATGTCCAGGTCATGGAGCTTGGAGCGTGTGGATTCCCCTAGTTGCTGATTAGAGTGGCGCAGCGGTAGCGTGGATCTCCAGCAGATCGCCCAGAGCTCTATTCTTCCAGGCCCCTGTGCGCCTCTCGAGTTTTCCTTCTGTAAACTCGTGAGTGCCTTTGATATTGTTCACTCTTGTACATCCCTTTGTATTCTCGCATTTGCGCCTATCGGTGATGTAATATTATTGTAATATTTGTCACCTCTGGTGATAACTTTATAATTGTACTCATATGTTGGAATGTATAATGCACCATTTGCTTCCGTACTCTGATTCTTGCCTGTACTGATGCTTAGCGTATATACGTGAGGGTATTTCTGACCTGCGTATATACGTCGCAGTAACGTCTCCGTACCCGCCGGGATCGGGACGTTACAGGGTGGTATCAGAGCCTAGGCTCTCACATCCTCAGTACAACCAGCCGGCAAATTAATGGTAAAGTAATTTGCAACTGGAATGCATGAGTCCTGATTATACACTCCAACTACAAGTGCAGAGTTATCTATTCTTTCTTGATCATTCTTCCTTTGCTTCCTAATCCCTTCCATCTTTTCCCTGTTTTGGTTTTTCGTAGCCTTTATACCAACTTAAGATATGGATATACTAGAGGGGTAGTGGCTGGTTCTGAATGAAGCGATTATATGATCTCTTCGGCCAACTCTATGAAGCTCGGGTATTCTCAGGATTAATCCTGATAGGGTTATCTTTCAGAAGTCAGTAGTCGGAATTCTCTATGGATATTCTACATTCTCGGCTATATCTTTCAGAGTGATTGATGCCTGGTATTCGGAATTCTCAATTATCGGTCTTCTTTATTATGCTCAGGACTATCAGGGTTTTCTTTATCTTCGGTATTCTGGCTTATTCTCAGAGCGCTATCAAGTATGCAGTACAGCTGGAATTCTATTGCTAAGCAGTGTTATCAGATCAGTATTATTAGGGATCGTTCAAAGATTTATGCAGCAGGAAGTGCAGAAGATGTGTCGACTTGAGAGCCCTACTGCAGTGATTCATATCTTGATTGGTATAATTTCCGTCCTTGTCCCCTTTGTGTTCATTTTACCCCTTATTGAAATTGCGAGGACGCAATTTTTTGTAAGGTGGATGGAATGTAACACCCCGCTCCCGGAATACGTACTTAGTTGCGTATTCGTATTTTTTGATCGTATTTTTTTATTTATTTATTTACTTCCTGTATTTGTTTTGCTTTATGAATTATTTATACGATTGTTTTGTCTTGGATCTGGATTCGTAAACTCGGAGTCAGCCCTACTCTGAACCGGGGGACCGATCCTAGAGTATTGCTCGATTTGGACTTTCTGGTATTCTGATTTGACCGATTTTAGTTTCAAACATCTTTTTCCAATATTTTAGATTTTCTATGATTTTCTGGAATTTTCCTGAATTTAATTGAAAATCTTCAAAACCGGTGTCGACCAGTACCACTGACCGATTCTCGGATTTTTAATTTACAAACGGAGTTAAATTTCAAGAAACGGCTTTCCCATAACTTCTTAAAATTATATTTTCTCTTTTCAGGCATTTTCAAGGATTTTTCAGAATTTATCAAAACCCGGCCGACCCGGTGTAGACCGGTGTCAACGGTTGACTTCAGGATTTTTATTATGAAAATGGGGTTGAATTTCTAAAAACCGATTTCACCAAAAGTCTTTATGTAATATTTATTATTTTGAGAATTTTTGGAAAGCTTTCCGAGTTACTTTATTTTTCGAGCCTTTCTTAAGTTTTTTGTATTTTCCCCGATACCAGAATTTATCCAGATATTTTATTTTCTCTTTTTCTATTTTCTCTCTCCTCGCTAGACGCGAGTTCCACCTAACTCGGATTCAATCTTTAATGCAGTGATCCTCTCCATACTGCATTTAATGCATTTCAGATCAACTCCAATCAAGTCAAATCTGACTTTTGTCCTTTCTATTTAACGCAACTTTCGCATTTCCCTGGGCGCGGCTTTAATTCCCGCGTTTGGCCCATTTTGGCCTAAACGCAAGTGTGAGGGCTGCGTTTGAGGGAGACGCAAGTTCTCTTTTTATGTTTCTTTTGTTTTGAAAAGTATGCAACATTATTATATTCATTCCTATACCTTTATATAAACCCCACTCCTTTCTCTCTCTTCATTTATTCCTTCATCTTCTTCTTTGTTTCCTAAGAACCACCAACAGCCAAGAGCCTCTTGCTCCCTCCTATTGGCCACCCATTCTCCACCATCTCCACCTCCATTTCCACCACCATCTCCATCAACTTCTCCACCTCTTCCTCCTCCATCTCCTCCTCCATTCCAACAACAACAACAACAACCATAACACCATCTACAATACCTTCTTCTTCCTCCATTATTCACCAAGATAACCCATTTTCACCACCACCTTCTCCACCATCTCCACCACCACCTACACCACCTTGGCCACCACGAACCATGCCATCTTCCTCTCCTCGTCGTGCTCTTTCCGACGAGCTATTGGTTCGTTCTCCGAAACTCCTTTTGTAAAACTCCAATTTTTCACTTTTAACTACACTTGCACCCCCATAATTTGCTTGGGCTACCGGATTCCGGCCGTCTCCGCCATCTCCGGCCGCCGCCGGTGACCGCCGGCCATCGCCGGCCATCCCCCCTTTCTCTTTTCATTCTTTCCTTTCCTTCTTTCTTTTCTTCACTTCTTTCTTTCTTTCTTTTCATTATTTACATTTCCTGCGTCTCCTCTCCCTCATTCCCTGCGTCCCTCTCTATCCCTGCGTCTCTCTCATTTTTCCCTGTCTCTCTCTTTCTCTCTGTTAATTGCTAGACGCGGATCTCACCCCCGCGTCTAGGCAATTCTTTAACGCGATCCACGCGTTCTTGTATCAACGCGACGCGGAGTTCATGCTCGCGTCTGCGTTCTCCTCGCGTCCTGACTTGAACGCGGGTCTCGAACCCAGCGTTTGTAGCATTTATGCAACGCGAACCCCGCGTCTGCGACCCCCGCGTCTCACTCTCAAACCCGCGTCCCCCTGTACAATCTCTCTCTCCCTGTACACTCTCTCTTTCCATGGACTTCTCTCTCTAGTTCTCTCTTTCTCTCTCCTCTCCTCTCTCATTCTCTCTCTCTCTTGATTTCCTCCTCTCTCTATCACTTTCTCTCTAACGCCTTGACGCGTTGATTTCCTCGATTCCGGAGATCGGGGATTTCACTATATTTTCTGAAGACTTAGGCGAGTGTCCTCGCTCTCGCCTCCATTTGGGTTTCCCTGCTTTGTCGGGTCGACATGTATTTTATTCCATGTTTAAATGCATTTTACTGCTTTATACCATGCGTGGCCGACCCTTCGTGGTCGTTGGACTCTGGGTTTCTGCCAACTCCTGGGATGGCTAGTAGCCAGCGAGAGTGCGCTTAAACCCCGAGCGTACTTGACCTCTGGACCCTTCAGCCTCCGGTCTCTCACTATCTCGAAAGGGAAGTGATTGGGACCGTCAGGTCTCTCCGTCCTTCAGCCTCCGGTCTCTCACTATCTCGAAAGGGAAGTGATTGGGACCGTCAGGTCTCTCAGCTCCGCCTGGTTATCATGATCAGCGTTCAGCGCTTTATCACTAGATTCGTCTAGGCAAGATGCTGTCGGATTTCCTACTCGCACTTTAAGCCAAGTTGTCCCGGTAACCTTGCCAGACGCTCCAGTGCTAAATACTGTTTGCTGTCTGTGCCTCCAGCTTGCTCAGCTCCGCTTGGTTGTGCTCACCTACTACTTTATCACATGCCATGTACTTACCTGACATGTTAACACTTGACATGCTTTATACATGCTACTATTTAACACTTGTTTGTATCACCTGTCAACTGATGTGTTATCACCTAACACCAGACATGCTACTTCTTGGCAAGGCCCCTTGTTATGACATGACTTGCCACCGGACTAATATCAATCTCTTGGCATGATTGGTCACCTGCCAAATATCATCCTCCTGTCATGCTATCACTTGACACCCGGCATGATATACTTGCCTCTTGGCATATTAATACTTGACCTGTGATTATCACATTTACGGGAATACTATACTTGTTATCCTGCTTTACATGCAGTGACTTGAATCTTGTACTTGTTATCCTGTATTATATATACAGTGACCTGAATCTACAGTACTCATGTACTCCTGAATTCCTGATCATGTCTTGCACCTGCTATTCCCGTAAATTGATAATTACATGATAAATCATAAAAAGGAGACAACTTGCACCCGGTTTGGGGGAAACTGATGGGCCCTGATTAATCATGTTTATGGTGGTCTTATCGAGCCGCGCGTGGCCACATACTTGAGGGATCACCTGGCGGCCACCAGGGATTCCGTGGGGTGTGCTGGCACCCCTACTCCTGTTCATTCCTGCCGGGTATGCACGCTCCCTAGGCCTATTTCTATGGATCTGCGATACTCTATTCCTGTTCGGGCGTAAATAAGTTCCGGTACCTAGCGGTACGTTCCGGCTCAGCACCGGATACTCCTGAACCGTTGTCCCGGGCATGTACGGGGCCCATCCGAAACATGATTCATCGATCTTTATCAGTTTCCAAATAACTTGCTCTATAAGTTGTGAGTGGAAGTATGTGGAATGGGACACATACTGAAGCCTAGAACTTAGACGGCCCCAATTATAATAAAATGCGAATATGTAATAAGATGTGTTGTTTTGTAACTCGGGTTGTACGCGCTCGGATTACGGTGACATGGGATAAAGGTATATAGATGAGGGTTTCCTTGTTTGGATTATTCCTTCGAGGTACTAGTCTCATGGGGCCGTGACCTAAGCTTGTACAATCGGTTTTGCTCGTAATCGGTTTTATTCGGTTTTATCGGTTTTTATCAGTTTTATGTTAGTTTAGGAGATATCTGGTGTTGCCCTATCTACTTTACTTCTCATCTCTTTACCTTCTCTTATCTTATCATACTATGAGTAGTTCCTGCTTGATATCACTTGTTTTATATCTACTTGCTCCTGCATGCTTACCTATGCTCGCCACTTGGCATTCGTATCACCACTCGCCTGGGGAGTTCTATCTGACTCCCCTGGATCCTCATGTCCAGGTCATGGAGCTTGGATCGTGTGAATTCCCCCAATTGCTGATTAGAGTGGCGCAGCGGTAGCGTGGATCTCCAGCTGACCGCCCAGAGCTCTATTCTTCCAGGCCCCCTGTGCGCCTCTCGAGTTTTCCTTCTGTAAACTCGTGAGTGCCTTTGATATTGTTCACTCTTGTACATCCCTTTGTATTCTCGTATTTGCGCCTATCGGTGATGTAATATTATTGTAATATTTGTCACCTCTGGTGATAACTTTGTAATTGTACTCATATGTTGGAATGTATAATGCACCATTTGCTTCCGTACTCTGATTCTTGCCTGTACTGATGCTTAGCGTATATACGTGAGGGTATTTCTGACCTGCGTATATACGTCGCAGTAACGTCTCCGTACCTGCCGGGATCGGGGCGTTACAGGGTGGTATCAGAGTCTAGGCTCTCACATCCTCAGTACAACCAGCCGGCAAATTAATGGTAAAGTAATTTGCAACTGGAATGCATGAGTCCTGATTATATACTCCAACTACAAGTGCAGAGTTATCTATTCTTTCTTGATCATTCTTCCTTTGCTTCCTAATCCCTTCCATCTTTCCCCTGTTTTGATTTTTCGTAGCCTTTATACCAACTTAAGATATGGATATACTAGAGGGGTAGTGGCTGGTTCTGAATGAAGCGATTATATGATCTCTTCGGCCAACTCTATGAAGCTCGGGTATTCTCAGGATTAATCCTGATCGGGTTATCTTTCAGAAGTCAGTAGTCGGAATTCTCTATGGATATTCTACATTCTCGGCTATATCTTTCAGAGTGATTGATGCCTGGTATTCGGAATTCTCAATTATCGGTCTTCTTTATTATGCTCAGGACTATCAGGGTTTTCTTTATCTTCGGTATTCTGGCTTATTCTCAGAGCGCTATCAAGTATGCAGTACAGCTGGAATTCTATTGCTAAGCAGTGTTATCAGATCAGTATTATTAGGCATCGTTCAAAGATTTATGCAGCAGGAAGTGCAGAAGATGTGTCGACTTGAGAGCCCTACCTGCAGTGATTCATATCTTGATTGGTATAATTTCCGTCCTTGTCCCCTTTGTGTTCATTTTACCCCTTATTGAAATTGCGAGGACGCAATTTTTTGTAAGGTGGATGGAATGTAACACCCCGCTCCCGGAATACGTACTTAGTTGCGTATTCGTATTTTTCGATCATATTTTTTTATTTATTTATTTACTTCCTGTATTTGTTTTGCTTTATGAATTATTTATACGATTGTTTTGTCTTGGATCTGGATTCGTGAACTCGGAGTCAGCCCTACTCTGAACCGGGGGACCGATCCTAGAGTATTGCTCGATTTGGACTTTCTGGTATTCTGATTTGACCGATTTCAGTTTCAAACATCGTTTTCCAATATTTTAGATTTTCTATGATTTTCTGGAATTTTTCTGAATTTAATTGAAAATCTTCAAAACCGGTGTCGACCAGTACCACTGACCGATTCTCGGATTTTTAATTTACAAACGGAGTTAAATTTCAAGAAACGGCTTTCCCATAACTTCTTAAAATTATATTTCCTCTTTTCAGGCATTTTCTGGGATTTTTCAGAATTTATCAAAACCCGGCCGACCCGGTGTAGACCGGTGTCAACGGTTGACTTCAGGATTTTTATTATGAAAATGGGGTTGAATTTCTGAAAATCGATTTCACCAAAAGTCTTTATGTAATATTTATTATTTTTGAGAATTTTTGGAAAGCTTTCCGAGTTACTTTATTTTTCGAGCCTTTCTTAAGTTTTTGGTGTTTTCCCCGATACCAAAATTTATCCAGATATTTTATTTCCTCTTTTTCTATTTTCTCTCTCCTCGCTAGACGCAAGTTCCACCTAACTCGGATTCAATCTTTAATGCAGTGATCCTCTCCATACTGTATTTAATGCATTTCAGATCAACTCCAATCAAGTCAAATCTGACTTTTGTCCCTTCTATTTAACGCAACTTTCGCATTTCCCTGGGCGCGGCTTTAATTCCCGCGTTTGGCCCATTTTGGCCTAAACGCAAGTGTGAGGGCTGCGTTTGAGGGAGACGCAAGTTCTCTTTGTATGTTTCTTTTGTTTGAAAAGTATGCAACATTATTATATTCATTCCTATACCTTTATATAAACCCCACTCCTTTCTCTCTCTTCATTTATTCCTTCATCTTCTTCTTTGTTTCCTGAGAACCACCAACAGCCAAGAGCCTCTTGCTCCCTCCTATTGGCCACCCATTCTCCACCTTCTCCACCTCCATTTCCACCACCATCTCCATCAACTTCTCCACCTCTTCCTCCTCCATCTCCTCCTCCATTCCAACAACAACAACAACAACCATAACACCATCTACAATACCTTCTTCTTCCTCCATTATTCACCAAGATAACCCATTTTCACCACCACCTTCTCCACCATCTCCACCACCACCTACACCTCCTTGGCCACCACAACCATGCCATCTTCCTCTCCTCGTCGTGCTCTTTCCGACGAGCTATTGGTTCGTTCTCCGAAACTCCTTTTGTAAAACTCCAATTTTTCACTTTTAACTACACTTGCACCCCCATAATTTGCTTGGGCTACCGGATTTCGGCCGTCTCCGGCCATCTCCGGCTGCCGCCGGTGACCGCCGGCCATCGCCGGCCATCCCCCCTTTCTCTTTTCATTCTTTCCTTTCCTTCTTTCTTTTCTTCACTTCTTTCTTTCTTTTCATTATTTACATTTCTTGCGTCTCCTCTCCCTCATTCCCTGCGTCCCTCTCTATCCCTGCGTCTCTCTCATTTTTCCCTGTCTTTCTCTTTCTCTCTGTTAATTGCTAGACGCGGATCTCACCCCCGCGTCTAGGCAATTCTTTAACGCGATCCACGCGTTCTTGTATCAACGCGACGCGGAGTTCATGCTCGCGTCTGCGTTCTCCTCGCGTCCTGACTTGAACGCGGGTCTCGAACCCAGCGTTTGTAGCATTTATGCAACGCGAACCCCGCGTCTGCGACCCCCGCGTCTGCGACCCCCGCGTCTCACTCTCAAACCCGCGTCCCCCTGTACAATCTCTCTCTCCCTGTACACTCTCTCTTTCCATGGACTTCTCTCTCTAGTTCTCTCTCTCTCTCCTCTCTCTCTCATTCTCTCTCTCTTGATTTCCTCCTCTCTCTATCACTTTCTCTCTAACGCCTTGACGCGTTGATTTCCTAGATTCCAGAGATCGGGGATTTCACTATATTTTCTGAAGACTTAGGCGAGTGTCCTCGCTCTCGCCTCCATTTGGGTTTCCCCGCTTTGTCGGGTCGACATGTATTTTATTCCATGTTTAAATGCATTTTACTGCTTTATACCATGCGTGGCCGACCCTTCGTGGTCGTTGGACTCTGGGTTTCTGCCAACTCCTGGGATGGCTAGTAGCCACCGAGAGTGCGCTTAAACCCCGAGCGTACTTGACCTCCGGACCCTTCAGCCTCCGGTCTCTCACTATCTCGAAAGGGAAGTGATTGGGACCGTCAGGTCTCTCCGTCCTTCAGCCTCCGGTCTCTCACTATCTCGAAAGGGAAGTGATTGGGACCGTCAGGTCTCTCAGCTCTGCCTGGTTATCATGATCAGCGTTCAGCGCTTTATCACTAGATTCGTCTAGGCAAGATGCTGTCAGATTTCCTACTCGCACTTTAAGCCAAGTTGTCCCGGTAACCTTGCCAGACGCTCCAGTGCTAAATACTGTTTGCTGTCTGTGCCTCCAGCTTGCTCAGCTCCGCTTGGTTGTGCTCAGCTACTACTTTATCACATGCCATGTACTTACCTGACATGTTAACACTTGACATGCTTTATACATGCTACTATTTAACACTTGTTTGTATCACCTGTCAACTGATGTGTTATCACCTAACACCAGACATGCTACTTCTTGGCAAGGCCCCTTGTTATGACATGACTTGCCACCGGATTAATATCAATCTCTTGGCATGATTGGTCACCTGCCAAATATCATCCTCCTGTCATGCTATCACTTGACACCCGGCATGATATACTTGCCTCTTGGCATATTAATACTTGACCTGTGATTATCACATTTACTGGAATACTATACTTGTTATCCTGCTTTACATGCAGTGACTTGAATCTTGTACTTGTTATCCTGTATTATATATACAGTGACCTGAATCTACAGTACTCATGTACTCCTGAATTCCTGATCATGTCTTGCACCTGCTATTCCCGTAAATTGATAATTACATGATAAATCATAAAAAGGAGACAACTTGCACCCGGTTTGGGGGAAACTGATGGGCCCTGATTAATCATGTTTATGGTGGTCTTATCGAGCCGCGCGTGGCCACATACTTGAGGGATCACCTGGCGGCCACCAGGGATTCCGTGGGGTGTGCTGGCACCCCTACTCCTGTTCATTCCTGCCGGGTATGCACACGCCCTAGGCCTATTTCTATGGGATCTGCGATACTCTATTCCTGTTCGGGCGTAAATAAGTTCCGGTACCTAGCGGTACGTTCCGGCTCAGCACCGGATACTCCTGAACCGTTGTCCCGGGCATGTACGGGGCCCATCCGAAACATGATTCATCGATCTTTATCAGTTTCCAAATAACTTGCTCTATAAGTTGTGAGTGGAAGTATATGGAATGGGACACATACTGAAGCCTAGAACTTAGACGGCCCCAATTATAATAAAATGCGAATATGTAATAAGATGTGTTGTTTTGTAACTCGGGTTGTACGCGCTCGGATTACGGTGACATGGGATAAAGGTATATAGATGAGGGTTTCCTTGTTTGGATTATTCCTTCGAGGTACTAGTCTCATGGGGCCGTGACCTAAGCTTGTACAATCGGTTTTGCTCGTAATCGGTTTTATTCGGTTTTATCGGTTTTTATCAGTTTTATGTTAGTTTAGGAGATATCTGGTGTTGCCCTATCTACTTTACTTCTCATCTCTTTACCTTCTCTTATCTTATCATACTATGAGTAGTTCCTGCTTGATATCACTTGTTTTATATCTACTTGCTCCTGCATGCTTACCTATGCTCGCCACTTGGCATTCGTATCACCACTCGCCTGGGGAGTTCTATCTGACTCCCCTGGATCCTCATGTCCAGGTCATGGAGCTTGGATCGTGTGAATTCTCCCAGTTGCTGATTAGAGTGGCGCAGCGGTAGCGTGGATCTCCAGCAGACCGCCCAGAGCTCTATTCTTCCAGGCCCCCTGTGCGCCTCTCGAGTTTTCCTTCTGTAAACTCATGAGTGCCTTTGATATTGTTCACTCTTGTACATCCCTTTGTATTCTCGCATTTGCGCCTATCGGTGATGTAATATTATTGTAATATTTGTCACCTCTGGTGATAACTTTGTAATTGTACTCATATGTTGGAATGTATAATGCACCATTTGCTTCCGTACTCTGATTCTTGCCTGTACTGATGCTTAGCGTATATACGTGAGGGTATTTCTGACCTGCGTATATACGTCGCAGTAACGTCTCCGTACCCGCCGGGATCGGGGCGTTACAGGGTGGTATCAGAGTCTAGGCTCTCACATCCTCAGTACAACCAGCCGGCAAATTAATGGTAAAGTAATTTGCAACTGGAATGCATGAGTCCTGATTATATACTCCAACTACAAGTGCAGAGTTATCTATTCTTTCTTGATCATTCTTCCTTTGCTTCCTAATCCCTTCCATCTTTCCCCTGTTTTGGTTTTTCGTAGCCTTTATACCAACTTAAGATATGGATATACTAGAGGGGTAGTGGCTGGTTCTGAATGAAGCGATTATATGATCTCTTCGGCCAACTCTATGAAGCTCGGGTATTCTCAGGATTAATCCTGATCGGGTTATCTTTCAGAAGTCAGTAGTCGGAATTCTCTATGGATATTCTACATTCTCGGCTATATCTTTCAGAGTGATTGATGCCTGGTATTCGGAATTCTCAATTATCGGTCTTCTTTATTATGCTCAGGACTATCAGGGTTTTCTTTATCTTCGGTATTCTGGCTTATTCTCAGAGCGCTATCAAGTATGCAGTACAGCTGGAATTCTATTGCTAAGCAGTGTTATCAGATCAGTATTATTAGGCATCGTTCAAAGATTTATGCAGCAGGAAGTGCAGAAGATGTGTCGACTTGAGAGCCCTACCTGCAGTGATTCATATCTTGATTGGTATAATTTCCGTCCTTGTCCCCTTTGTGTTCATTTTACCCCTTATTGAAATTGCGAGGACGCAATTTTTTGTAAGGTGGATGGAATGTAACACCCCGCTCCCGGAATACGTACTTAGTTGCGTATTCGTATTTTTTGATCGTATTTTTTTATTTATTTATTTACTTCCTGTATTTGTTTTGCTTTATGAATTATTTATACGATTGTTTTGTCTTGGATCTGGATTCGTGAACTCGGAGTCAGCCCTACTCTGAACCGGGGGGACCGATCCTAGAGTATTGCTCGATTTGGACTTTCTGATATTCTGATTTGACCGATTTCAGTTTCAAACATCGTTTTCCAATATTTTAGATTTTCTATGATTTTTTGGAATTTCCTGAATTTAATTGAAAATCTTCAAAACAGGTGTCGACCAGTACCACTGACCGATTCTCGAATTTTTAATTTACAAACGGAGTTAAATTTCAAGAAACGGCTTTCCCATAACTTCTTAAAATTATATTTCCTCTTTTCAGGCATTTTCTGGGATTTTTCAGAATTTATCAAAACCCGGCCGACCCGGTGTAGACCGGTGTCAACGGTTGACTTCAGGATTTTTATTATGAAAATGGGGTTGAATTTCTGAAAACCGATTTCACCAAAAGTCTTTATGTAATATTTATTATTTTTGAGAATTTTTGGAAAGCTTTCCGAGTTACTTTATTTTTCGAGCCTTTCTTAAGTTTTTGGTGTTTTCCCCGATACCAGAATTTATCCAGATATTTTATTTCCTCTTTTTCTATTTTCTCTCTCCTCGCTAGACGCGAGTTCCACCTAACTCGGATTCAATCTTTAATGCAGTGATCCTCTCCATACTGCATTTAATGCATTTCTGATCAACTCCAATCAAGTCAAATCTGACTTTTGTCCTTTCTATTTAACGCAACTTTCGCATTTCCCTGGGCGCGGCTTTAATTCCCGCGTTTGGCCCATTTTGGCCTAAACGCAAGTGTGAGGGCTGCGTTTGAGGGAGACGCAAGTTCTCTTTGTATGTTTCTTTTGTTTTGAAAAGTATGCAACATTATTATATTCATTCCTATACCTTTATATAAACCCCACTCCTTTCTCTCTCTTCATTTATTCCTTCATCTTCTTCTTTGTTTCCTGAGAACCACCAACAGCCAAGAGCCTCTTGCTCCCTCCTATTGGCCACCCATTCTCCACCTTCTCCACCTCCATTTCCACCACCATCTCCATCAACTTCTCCACCTCTTCCTCCTCCATCTCCTCCTCCATTCCAACAACAACAACAACAACCATAACACCATCTACAATACCTTCTTCTTCCTCCATTATTCACCAAGATAACCCATTTTCACCACCACCTTCTCCACCATCTCCACCACCACCTACACCACCTTGGCCACCACGAACCATGCCATCTTCCTCTCCTCGTCGTGCTCTTTCCGACGAGCTATTGGTTCGTTCTCCGAAACTCCTTTTGTAAAACTCCAATTTTTCACTTTTAACTACACTTGCACCCCCATAATTTGCTTGGGCTACCGGATTCCGGCCGTCTCCGGCCATCTCCGGCCGCCGCCGGTGACCGCCGGCCATCGCCGGCCATCCCCCCTTTCTCTTTTCATTCTTTCCTTTCCTTCTTTCTTTTCTTCACTTCTTTCTTTCTTTCTTTTCATTATTTACATTTCCTGCGTCTCCTCTCCCTCATTCCCTGCGTCCCTCTCTATCCCTGCGTCTCTCTCATTTTTCCCTGTCTCTCTCTTTCTCTCTGTTAATTGCTAGACGCGGATCTCACCCCCGCGTCTAGGCAATTCTTTAACGTGATCCACGCGTTCTTGTATCAACGCGACGTGGAGTTCATGCTCGCGTCTGCGTTCTCCTCGCGTCCTGACTTGAACGCGGGTCTCGAACCCAGCGTTTGTAGCATTTATGCAACGCGAACCCCGCGTCTGCGACCCCCGCGTCTCACTCTCAAACCCGCGTCCCCCTGTACAATCTCTCTCTCCCTGTACACTCTCTCTTTCCATGGACTTCTCTCTCTAGTTCTCTCTTTCTCTCTCCTCTCTCTCTCTCATTCTCTCTCTCTTGATTTCCTCCTCTCTCTATCACTTTCTCTCTAACGCCTTGACGCGTTGATTTCCTAGATTCCGGAGATCGGGGATTTCACTATATTTTCTGAAGACTTAGGCGAGTGTCCTCGCTCTCGCCTCCATTTGGGTTTCCCCGCTTTGTCGGGTCGACATGTATTTTATTCCATGTTTAAATGCATTTTACTGCTTTATACCATGCGTGGCCGACCCTTCGTGGTCGTTGGACTCTGGGTTTCTGCCCACTCCTGGGATGGCTAGTAGCCACCGAGAGTGCGCTTAAACCCCGAGCGTACTTGACCTCCGGACCCTTCAGCCTCCAGTCTCTCACTATCTCGAAAGGGAAGTGATTGGGACCGTCAGGTCTCTCCGTCCTTCAGCCTCCGGTCTCTCACTATCTCGAAAGGGAAGTGATTGGGACCGTCAGGTCTCTCAGCTCCGCTTGGTTATCATGATCAGCGTTCAGCGCTTTATCACTAGATTCGTCTAGGCAAGATGCTGTCGGATTTCCTACTCGCACTTTAAGCCGAGTTGTCCCGGTAACCTTACCAGACGCTCCAGTGCTAAATACTGTTTGCTGTCTGTGCCTCCAGCTTGCTCAGCTCCGCTTGGTTGTGCTCAGCTACTACTTTATCACATGCCATGTACTTACCTGACATGTTAACACTTGACATGCTTTATACATGCTACTATTTAACACTTGTTTGTATCACCTGTCAACTGATGTGTTATCACCTAACACCAGACATGCTACTTCTTGGCAAGGCCCCTTGTTATGACATGACTTGCCACCAGACTAATATCAATCTCTTGGCATGATTGGTCACCTGCCAAATATCATCCTCCTGTCATGCTATCACTTGACACCCGGCATGATATACTTGCCTCTTGGCATATTAATACTTGACCTGTGATTATCACATTTACGGGAATACTATACTTGTTATCCTGCTTTACATGCAGTGACTTGAATCTTGTACTTGTTATCCTGTATTATATATACAGTGACCTGAATCTACAGTACTCATGTACTCCTGAATTCCTGATCATGTCTTGCACCTGCTATTCCCGTAAATTGATAATTACATGATAAATCATAAAAAGGAGACAACTTGCACCCGGTTTGGGGGAAACTGATGGGCCCTGATTAATCATGTTTATGGTGGTCTTATCGAGCCGCGCGTGGCTACATACTTGAGGGATCACCTGGCGGCCACCAGGGATTCCGTGGGGTGTGCTGGCACCCCTACTCCTGTTCATTCCTGCCGGGTATGCACACGCCCTAGGCCTATTTCTATGGGATCTGCGATACTCTATTCCTGTTCGAGCGTAAATAAGTCCCGGTACCTAGCGGTACATTCCGGCTCAGCACCGGATACTCCTGAACCGTTGTCCCGGGCATGTACGGGGCCCATCCGAAACATGATTCATCGATCTTTATCAGTTTCCAAATAACTTGCTCTATAAGTTGTGAGTGGAAGTATGTGGAATGGGACACATACTGAAGCCTAGAACTTAGACGGCCCCAATTATAATAAAATGCGAATATGTAATAAGATGTGTTGTTTTGTAACTCGGGTTGTACGCACTCGGATTACGGTGACATGGGATAAAGGTATATAGATGAGGGTTTCCTTGTTTGGATTATTCCTTCGAGGTACTAGTCTCATGGGGCCGTGACCTAAGCTTGTACAATCGGTTTTGCTCGTAATCGGTTTTATTCGGTTTTATCGGTTTTTATCAGTTTTATGTTAGTTTAGGAGATATCTGGTGTTGCCCTATCTACTTTACTTCTCATCGCTTTACCTTCTCTTATCTTATCATACTATGAGTAGTTCTTTCTTGATATCACTTGTTTTATATCTACTTGCTCCTGCATGCTTACCTATGCTCGCCACTTGGCATTCGTATCACCACTCGCCTGGGGAGTTCTATCTGACTCCCCTGGATCCTCATGTCCAGGTCATGGAGCTTGGAGCGTGTGGATTCCCCCAGTTGCTGATTAGAGTGGCGCAGCGGTAGCGTGGATCTCCAGCAGACCGCCCAGAGCTCTATTCTTCCAGGCCCCCTGTGCGCCTCTCGAGTTTTCCTTCTGTAAACTCGTGAGTGCCTTTGATATTGTTCACTCTTGTACATCCTTTTGTATTCTCGCATTTGCGCCTATCGGTGATGTAATATTATTGTAATATTTGTCACCTCTGGTGATAACTTTGTAATTGTACTCATATGTTGGAATGTATAATGCACCATTTGCTTCCGTACTCTGATTCTTGCCTGTACTGATGCTTAGCGTATATACGTGAGGGTATTTCTGACCTGCGTATATACGTCGCAGTAACGTCTCCGTACCCGCCGGGATCGGGGCGTTACATGTATTCTCGCATTTGCGCCTATCGGTGATGTAATATTCTTGTAATATTTATCACATCTGGTGATAACCTTGTAATTGTACTCATATGTTGGAATGTATAATGCACCATTTGCTTCCGTACTCTGATTCTTGCCTGTACTGATGCTTAGCGTATATACGTGAGGGTATTTCTGACCTGCATATATACGTTGCAGTAACGTCTCCGTACCCGCAGGATCGGGGCGTTACAAAAACCAAAACCCATGACCTCTATTTATAGACAAAGGATAAATAACATTCATAAGTGATACTCGGTCATTAGAGGTGAGTTTAACCACTTGGAAATAAAAAATAGCCGTTGGAACCTATATAAAATAAAACAGATCTAAAATAGAGTCGTTGTGTCACTCTACCGGTGGCCGGTCGACCGGCACGTCACTTAAAATATAGCCATTGGCTCCGGTCGACCGCCGGGTCGATCGTAGGTCATTTTAAAAAGAAAATTTTGAACTGTCGGTCGACCGGCACAAACAGAGAGTAAGGCACTTGCAGTCGGTCGACCGCAGGGGTTGCCGATCCACCGACAAACGTGCACAGATGTGCACGCCTGTAATACCCCGTTCCCGGAATACGTACTTAGTTGCGTATTCAGATTTTCGACCGTATTTCTCGATTTACTTCCTGTATTTGACCGATTTTAATTTTAAATGTCATTTTCCATTATTATATATTTTCTATGATTTTCTAGATTTTTCTGGAATTAAAATGAATTTCTTCAAAACCGGTGTCGGCCAGTGCCGCTGACCGATTCCTGGATTTTTAATTCTCAAACAGCTAGGAATTTCTAGATGGTCCTTTAGGCATTATTCCTTAGAATCATATTTTCTACCTACATTCTTTTTCTGAGGATTTTATGATTTTATGAAAATTCTTTCGGAGTCGGTAGGTAACTGATTCCGGGATTTTTATCTTTAAAACTATAAAGTATTTCTTAAAACGGATTTCACTATGATACTTAGTATTATATTATGGATTTTTGATATTTATTTCGGGTCGTTCCGAGATACTTGAATTTCGGACGATTCCGGTATTTTCCCGAAAGATTTCCGCATCCGCTACCGAATCCCGGGAATCCGCCACTTTCATTATTTTCATTTTCCCTTCCGAGAGAAATATCTTCTCTTTATCATTTCTTTTCCATTTTTCCTTTTCCTTTATTCTTTTCTTCCTCCCTAAGCTTCCATTTTCATCCTCACATTTCCACCAATCTCCACCACACAAATCTCCACCTCACCACCTTCCACCACCTTCTTCTCCACCTCACCCCCTCACTTGGCAAGCCACCATTGGCCAAGAGAAACACCTCACTCCCCACTTTGCAATTAAACCCCTCTTATTTATTTAATTGCAACTCCCTTTACAAAATCCAAATCCTATATATACATTTCCTTTTCATTTCAATCCCTTTCTTTTCATTTCTCTTCACCAAAAGCCAAACCCTAGCTTTCACCACCTCCATCTCCTTCATCTCCACCAAGGCAACCACCACCACTTCTCCAACCTAGCTTCATCTTCTTCTTCCTTCATCACCATGGAAACAACCACCAAGGTCATCAACTCCATCAAAGACTCCACCTTTTCTTCATCATCAACTTCCATCATCAACCATCTCTTTTGGTAGGTAATTTTCATCACCAAGACTTGGTTATTTCTTAGCATGCTTAAGTTCACATATCATATTCAATTATGTCTTTAAATCCTTGATTATTTAGTCATCAAACCCAACCCTAGAAATCTGTTCTGTTTGCTGTTTCCAGACGATTAGTCGACTTGACCTAGAACCTAGTCGACTAGAAACCCTTAGCTGAAACTTAACCTTTTCTGGAAACACAGTATTAGTCGACTTACCTATTTTCCTAGTCGACTAGAGACCCTTAGTCGACTACACTCTTGACCCTAGTCGACTAACCTTGCTTGAAACCAGAAACCTTAACTCTCGGCCCTAGTCGACTTGACTATATTATTAGTCGACTATAGACTATTAGTCGACTACCCATTCTTCCCTAGTCGACTAATTTATCCTGAGACAGAAACCCCAACTTTCTGTATCACAGACTTAGTCGACTTAAGTGTCTGTTAGTCGACTTAAGATCATTATTAGTCGACTACCCCTCCTAACCTAGTCGACTAACTATTCCCTGAAACCAAACCCAACTCTCTGGAAACCAGTTCTAGTCGACTATACCAGACTGTTAGTCGACTAACTCCACTATTAGTCGACTACTCTTCCATCCTAGTCGACTAACTTTGCCTAGCCATCTTAGTTGATTCCTTTCTTGAACATGAACCTTACCCTCTAGACTTACATCACCTATAGGTATTACTTGACTTGTCTCTAGACACACATCATCTTCCATTCTTTCTCTCTCCCATCTTCACTCTACATATTTATATCACAGGTTGCGGCGCATCCCGAACTTCAGTGGATTCCGGATATTTCGGCGTTTTGGTGATTTGGGCGAGTATTCTTACTCGCTACCTTCTTGCTTCTTATTTCATTGATTCGCTTCATGTTTTCATATACTTATGTCATATATCTTTTACTGCTTTCTTACTATGCGTGGCCGACCCTTCGTGGTCGTTGACTTCTGAGTTTCTCCTATGATTGCCATGCTATTATTTCAGACTTGTCAATTGCATGTTTCCTTTTAACACATGTATATCACCTTGGTAACTGTGTTATCATCTGACTACCTGACATGCCACTATTTGGCAAGACCTGTATGTTGTACCATGACTTACCCAGACTATCATCTATCTCCTGACCTGACTGGTTACTTGATGTATTATCACCACTTGGTCATGCTATCTTTTAAAATCAAGCATGATATACTTGACTTTGTGATTATCATGTTTACGGGAATCCTGTCTTGTTATTATGGAACTAAGTGCCACACCATACTCGGTGGGGGCCACCTCTAGAATCCACTCCCTCAGAACAAAGTGCCACATAGAACAAAGTGCCACACCACACGGTGGGGGCCACCTCTTGAATCTGTGGGGCCACCTCTTGAATCTGTTGGGCTATTACTGTTATGTTAATTCTTTCCCGTAATTTGATAATATTGATAAACTACAACTTGTATGGGGAATGGGAGGAAGTGATGGATGCCGGAATGATACCTTGCTTATAGTGATGGATTAAAAGTATATATATATAAATATATATATATATATACTGGCGGTAGTGAATCTGTTTACTGACTCGGGGGACTTTGGGCCTCCAAAGCTGGTTCCAGGTGTATGGAAACCACTATAAGGAGTGATATCAGTTCTCCATCTACTTCCGTTAACAACCCTTGGCTTGCTTATATATGGATGTATGTGGGTTGGCCGTACACCAGGTCACATACCTAGATATATGGGTCAGACAAGTAATAATAATAATAGTCACCTGTCATGATTCCTGTTAAAGTACCTGTTATGATTCCTGTTGCACTTGCTATGCATGTTATGATTCCCGTTTTGTATTCCTGTTTGACTGTTATATGATTTGCAACTCTGATTCTATACGCTTGGATTTCTGTGGCATGAGATAATGGTATATAGATGAGGGTTTCCTTGTTTGGATTATTCCTTCGATGTACTAGTCTCATGGGACCGTGACCTAAGCGTATACAATCAATCTTGCCTATATCAGCTTTACTCTGGATTTCCTGTTTTATGATGATTATGTCATACCCGTTCATATATACTTCATTGTGTTCTAACCCTCCTGTCTCCTGTACTTGACACACACTTATGCTCACCCTGGTTCGCCACCTGGCATTATATTCCTACTCGCCTGGGGAGTTTCACTGACTCCCCTGGATTCTCATGTCCAGGTCATGGAGCTTGGAGCGTGAGGATTTCCCCCTGTTATTGATCAGAGTAGCGCAGCGGTAGCGTGGTCTCTCCAGTTACCTCGTGAGCACTCTTTTGTACCGTTCATATACATGTATCTTTTATGTTGTCCATACATGTATGTCTTTTGTATTCCCGCATTTGCGCATCAGTGATATAATATTATTGTAATATTGGATCACATCTGGTGATAATTCTGTAATTGTATATATGTGTTGGAATGTATAATGCACCATTTGCTTCCGTACTCTGATTCTTGTCTGTACTGATGCTTAGCGTATATACGGGAAGGTAATTCGGACTTACGTATATACGTTGCAGTGACGACCCCGTATCCGCGGGATCGGGGCGTTACAACGCCCATGACCAAAAGGCCCGGTTGATCGGCCGGTTGACCGTTTTGGCCTGAAATAGATACGGTCGACCGGCCGGTCGACCGTTATGGCCTGAAATAGATTTTAAACAGATTTTTGAATTTTAAAATATTTTTAAAAATATTTTCTATTGGTTGAGGGTAATGTAGCATAGTATAGGAGATAAAATACATGTTCTAAACTTGATATAAAATTTGAGAAATTATGAAACATGTATTAATACCAAACATGCACCAAAACCAATACTACCCAAAAACTTGTATTTTTTGAAAAGTATTTTTTTTTTTTGTGAAACTTCTTGAGCACTTCTATCATATCTTTACTTTTTAACATACTAAAATCTTACAAGGGTCTATGTGACTATAAGATTTTCAATCGGGCTTTTCCATTTGCATCGTTGAGTGTACTGAGTTCTTGATCCTGTATTTGAGTCATCTTGAATCAACACCACCTTCCTTTAGGGGAAGAAACTTCTTGAATTCTTAGAATCCTAAAATAATTTTAAACACTTAAACTTAATTAGTACAAATAACCTTGGGCCAACATAATACTTAAGCTATTAGGTTTCACCTCAACTTTTTATTTAAGCCATTTCTTCTCTATTCATTTTTGACCTCAAAAGTAAAATGATCCTCACCTTAGGTTGCGTCTTCCTTCGTTACCTAATAGTCTCTACCACAACACTCTGGTCTTAACTCTCTCCTTCAAGGCTTCATTGGTTGCAGCTTTGAGGAGTCTTGTACAAAGAGCTTAGCTTCTTGAGGTCGAGGCCATGGTTGCTCCTAGCCTCTAGCCCAGATCTAACCTAATAATAGCTTAACTAAAAATCATTCAGGTCCCCTACATTTTGCCCCGTGGTCAAGTCCCCTGCATTTCGCCCTGTGGTCAGGCCTGAGATGTGCTCCCTCGAGGTCGCACGGTCGAATCTCTGTGAGGTGACATTGCTTAATTGGGCTCTCTTAACCTCAAAAAAAAATACTATACAAATAGAATCTAAAGTGATTAGGTCATTTGGACCGTTCTTTAATTTATACACAGTCTTTTATGATTTTCTAGATAGTTTTTTTTCCCCTTCAGCAAAGAGATAAAAGATAAGTGGGCCAGAAAAAAGTGACTTGTTAAGAATTTTGAATAATCCAGGACTGAAATACTTAAAGAAATCGGTATTAAAACTTGTGAAAATTTCTAAAACTGTATGCCACACAATTATGCATATAGTCACATGGTATCATCAATTTTAGGTTATAAAATCCAATGAGGCCTAGCTCAACGCTAAGGAGGGTGTCAGTTTATTGGAGGTCTAAGGTTCAGGATCATATATGCCTTTCTTTAAGAAAAAGAGCCAAAAAAAAAATCTTGGTTATAAAATGGGTAACAAATTTAACTTAATTCGTCTAAACTTGTAGGACACCCTATAATACATTTAAAAGTTATATTAAAAATAGAAAAATAAAGGAAGAATGCCTTTTTATAAAAAAATTAAAGGTTGTAACCTAATCTAGTTTCTCTCATTATCTCAATCCACGCCCTTGCCAGTGTGTCAAACATTAATGGAGCCATTAAATACAATAAATAAAACAAATAATTATCATATATTTTATTTAGAATCCATGATGACACAACTGTCTCAATCCTCTTATATCCTTATTGAGAGGAAGGGATCATCCATTGTTGCATGACCTTCATACTTGGATTTAAGAGCAATAATCCTTCACTAATATACCAATTGTATTCGAGGCTCTCTAAATGAGACCTACTACTTGAACAATGTTAGGATAGGTTGGAAAATGAACAATTATTTAAATTTTTTTAAAAGACAATCAAGAAACCCCTCATCCTGAACTCTCTCACTTCCACTAATTTGATATCAACTACAACTATATCCTATCTTAAATAAACAACAACAACTAAGCCATTTGTCCCAAGTATTTGGGGTAGACTACATGAACCAAAAGAGAACTACGTCAGATCAGGCACATGAATCAACTTTTTCCACTCGTTCCTATCGAGCAATATGCCTTCATTAAGACCTTTAGCCTTTATATCTTGTCATATCACCTTCATCCATATTTTCTTCGGTCGCCTCTGAGCTCTTTTAACTTGTCCTAGTTTGATACACTCTACTCGTCGGACTGGTGCATCTGTAGGTTTATGTCGTACATGACCAAATCATGTAGGCGGTTTTCTCTCATCTTCTCTTCTATAGGGGCTACGTCTATCTTAGTACGAATATCCTCATTTCTCACCTTATCTCTCTCATGTTACCACACGTCCAACGAAGCATGCGCATCTCCGTCACCCTTATCTTCTGGGCATGATATCTCTTATAGCCCAACATTCTGTGCTATATAACAAAGCTGGCCTAATAGCAGTTCGATAAAACTTTCTCTTCAGCCATAACAGAATGTTACCGTCGCATAAAACTTCTGTCGCACTCCTCCATTTCAACTAGCCGGCTTAGATCTTATGGTTGACATCACTATTGATCTCCCCATCCTTTTATAGAACCCAAGTACCTAAAATAACTGCTCATCGGTATTCCTTACCCGTCTAGTGTCATAATACTATAATCTCGGATTCTCTCTTTACTGAATTTGCACTCCATATACTCTGTTTTGACCCTACTTAATCTAAAATCTCGAGATTTTAGAGTTTGCATTCATAACTCCAATTTGGCATTTACTCCAGCTCTTGTCTCATCGACTAAGACAATGTCATCAACAAATAGCATACACCACGGTATCTCATCCTAAATAGCTCTAGTAAGTTTATTCATCACTATGACAAATAAGAATGGATTCAATGCAGATCCTCGATGCAATTCAATTGTGATAGAAAAATCATTTGTTATACCTCCACAAGTTCTGACATTTGACACTACTCCATCGTACATGTTCTTGATTATGTCAATATATCTGATGGGAACTCTCTTTTTCATCAATGTCCATCACAATACCTCTCTTGGCATCTTATCATAAACTTTTTCTAAATTAATAAAGAGCATATGCAAATAATCGGTTTCTCACTTCCTCTAATCAAACCTCCAACATCCATTTTTTGGTTTTAAAATTTAATATCTCTCTCTAAACACACCAGATTCTAATATCCTCCTAACCTTTTTCCAATAAGAAAAATAAAATCTCCTCATGTTTATAACTTAAATGCAAAAGAGAAATAACAAGGATTTTTTCCTGTTCTGTTATCTATTAATGAAGGATTTAAGAGCAATAATCCTTTACTAATATACTAATTGCGTTCGAAGCTCTCCTAGATGAGATCTATTACTTGAACAATGTTAAGAAAGGATGAAAAATGAGGCTTTAAGCATTTTAGAACAAACACTTATTTTGCCAACAAATTAAAATGAAAATCCTGTCAACAGCAGTAGAATAGATTTTAGAAATAATATATATTGGTTGAAAATCAATAATGAGAAGAAAGGTAATTATTTGCAAAATCATAGAAAATAGAGGTTTCTCCAAAAAACATTGAAATATCTTGTGAAATGCTTTACAGAGTGAATTCTTTAAAGAAGTATCTTGTGAATTCTAATAATTTTTTAAAAAAATTTATAGAATTTATTATGATTTTTTAGATGATCAAAAATAATTCTGAATTTAGTGAGAAAGATAAAGAGGGTTCCATAGAAAAAGTTGAGGAATAAAATTTTAAATTCTTGAGAATGCAATAATTACTTTAAAAAGATAAGAGAATGTAGTATGTTAGATCTAATTTTTTATTTCTACAAGATCTCATATATGCATAGTCTCTTTATCATGATCAAAGGGAAGGAGAGTTTTAGGCATACCTGATTCCATCACGAAAGGGATGTTGAAGGTTGCACGATCTCGAGAACGCCGGAGTTGAGGGAGAGAATTCTTCTCTCTGGCCACCAAGTTTTCTTCTTGATTCTTGGAGAAGATGAGAGACCTCCAAGAGAGAGATTAGGTCATTGTGGTGGAGAGAAAACCCTACCCATGATATATATAGCATCAAGGAATCCTAGTTCAACTCATCATAGATCTAGGCCCTTGATTTATAACACGAGTTCCACACGTGTAGATGATTCCCACATTTTAATTTAATATACTTATGGCTAAGTGTAATTGAAAATGTGTCTAGACCCAAACCATTTAGGCTTGATCAATTATTTATTGGTTCAAACAACATAGGGTAAAGTCAGTGGGCCCAAATATCCAATTGACTTGATTAGGCCCAAATTAAATTAGACTTTAAAATATAATAAGTTTAACAATCTCCCACTTGGGCCAAGTAAGCCGTACTGAATAGATATTATAACTTTATGATATCAAAACTTTACCTGCTAACCAATCACGTTTCAAAATAATCTGGTCCATTAAGTATCCTTCCACCGAACAATGCGGTCGTTACCTTCAGTATAATCGAGGTAGGACCTTCCATATCACAAGTTTCAGAACTCTTAATGACATAGATTAAATGTGGACGTGTGGCATAAAAATGTCCTCTGATCAAATAAGGTACAATTCCAACTAGTTTTCACTTTATGACTCCAACGAGTCTAATTTTATGACTCCAACGAGTCCAACTGCTAACAAACTCAAATGTGCAAATTAAAATCAAAAGAATTTTAAAGGAAGCAATTATCACTTTGTTATCAGAATCAACAAATATACATAAAGTGCACTTAAAAATAATGTCAGTTACATGAAATTATCTACTCCCACTAAACCAGGATATCATTAGGACTAGTCATCCTCGTATAAGCAACGTGCTTCAAGAACACTTTAGGCGGCAGTCCTTTACTAAGTGGATCAGCAATATTAAGACTAGTACTAATACTATCAACAGACACAATATTATTCCGAACTCTATCTTTAACGACAAGAAAGATGTCGATGTGTCTCGACCTTGCTGAACTCTTGTCACTTTTGCAGTAGAGCTTTACAGCTCTATTGTCACAGTATAGCTGTAATGACCTTTCGACTCCACTAATTGAAGCCCGAAAATAAAATTCCTGTGCCATATAGCTTGATTCGAAGCTTCATAACAAGCAACAAAATCTGCATCCATCATAGATGAAGCAACTGAAAGTACACCTAGAGGGGGGTGAATAGGTGTATGGCTAATCTAAAAACAAATAATGCGGAATTAAAATAACTTGCAACACACTTAGTGTAACCAAAAAGTGTAGCCGAATTCCCAGTGAAGAGCTCTGGACTAACTCCTCTAAATTCCTCTAAATAAAAGTTGAAGTGCTATGTAAAGCTCTCTTGGTTCAAAACAAGTATGACACACAAACAAATCAAGCATATATGATATGAACAATATGATGCAATGCACAATATAAGAGAGAGAGTTTAGAGATAGTGGATCAATCGCAAACACCGAGATATGTTTCGAGGTTCGAGCCACTGCTCTACGTCCCCGCCTTCACACAGAAGGATTTTCACTATATATCGTCCACACAGGACTTCCCACACAGGGAACCTCCACTGAAGATTTGGGTAATACAAACTAGGAGTACACAACTCCTCTCTCTCTCCAATAAACACAGCCTCTACACAAGAGGCAAGGAACAGCAACAATCACCTCTACACTTAGAGGGATAGGCACTTAGCCAAACAACAATCACCTCTTACTAGAGGGATAAGGCACTAAACCAACCACAATCACCTCTACACTTAGAGGGATACCAATAAACTCCTCCACAATCACCTCTACACAAGAGAGATAACACAACTCAAAGTAAAGAGGATTACAACACTTGGTGGTTTCAACAAACCACAAACCAATTTTCCTCACAAAATAATGATCCTAATGATAGGGTAGATAGATAGCTCAAGTGTGAGAAAATAAAGAGTTTGGAATAAAGAAAAACACTTGGAAAAATCTCCAAATAGATATTGAAATCAAGATAAAAAAAACTAACTCCCAAAAGACTCTATTTTCTTTGAAATTTCCAACACTTTCAAACAAATAAATATAAATCGTTTTGACTACAAAAACTCTTGCTTGAAAACTCTTGAAAGATGGGAAAATTTCTCTTCACAAAACTTCTCTCAATCAGCCATAAGAGGGGGCTATATATAAGCCACAAAAAAATCTGCCCGTTGGCAGGAGGAAAGGCCAAAATTGCCCTTCTAGGTGACCGCCAGGTCGACCGGCCAACGGTTATTTTTATGACCGTTGTGCCTCTGGTCGACCACTCGATCGGTCGGCTTTAGCCAACGGTCGACCGGCCCCCACCCGAGAGTGGGGTGTAGTCAGCCGGTCGACCGCGCGGTCGACCGGCCAAAGTGGCTGGCCATGTGCACATTTTCGTGCACATCAGTCGACCATGCCGGTCGACGGACCACCGGTCCGGTCAACCGCTAGTAGATCTGGCTGGGTATTATAGGGATTAAAAACTTGTCATTTTATCTTCAATTAAATTCCATAAAATCACATAAATTTTACAAAAATAAGTTCTTTTATGATCTTTGAAATACAAATATCTGTGACTAAAATTCAATACATATTATAAACAATTTGAATCATTTTTGTGATATTGAAATTAGGCTCTAAACTAAAATCAGTATTTTCCAAAAATCAAACTTTGAAATTGAAATCCGATTTCTCAAAACTCATGTGGATACAAAAACATGATATTGAAATAACTTTGAAGCATATTGTATATAGATAGAATCTAATATACATGTAAAGATATCCATCTATGTTTTTGTCATGAAATCCAAAATCGGTTAAACTGAAAAACCAAAACCAATAAACTTAAAACTTGTGTTCGTGTGAACTTGAGCATATCAATACTATCTAATCTTTACACAAGATCTAAACACAATCTTAAACTAAACAAACGAAGTCTTCTTGTCTCCAAACCGACTCGATCCAAACACGATCCAACGAGCTTGACTTCAACCGAGTGCTAGATGCGATCTTGACGCTCGAGCTCTTAAATCAACACGTGAAAGCTCCAAAACTTCTTTGTTAAAGCTAATCACCTACTAATATCTTGATCAAATATCTGAAACTAAATATCACAAGATTATTAGTAAACTATAACTACATGAGTTAATCATCACCAAAACTAGAGTGAAGGGCCTCTGGGCGAACACATCTCCCCTTTTTGATGATGACAAAACTCATGGAGTTATATATGCATGGATTAAAGTTAAGCTTCATAAAAGCTCCCCCTTAACTCATGCATAACAATAAACATAAAGATATGTAATGAATGCTCAACACAAACATGCATAAGTGAAGAATGTTTCTCCCCTTTTGCATAAACAAAAACATATATACTCGATACCAATTGTAAAAATGAACATACATATATTTTTGTTTTGTAAGTAATCATGTATAACTCAATTTTTAAAACATGCATAAAAACTCAAAGTTATTCTCCCCATTTTTCTAAACATCCCTTTTTCTGAACATGCATATAAACTCAAAATCATTCTCCCTCCTTTTATCAATCATCAACAAAGGGGCCAAGAAAAATATTTTCCTCCTTTTTGTCAAATCAAACAATAAAGAGGCGAAAACAAATCAAACAGTAAAGATTTAAATATGCGATATACATTCATGAAGAGGAGAGACGTAAAGTTAACTCCCCCTGCATACATGCATTTATATGAAAAGAGATACTAAACCCTAACTATATAAAGTATAATATATAATGCATAAAAGGAGATGTGAAGCTTCTACTACACACGTATACTATATACCAAAGAAAGGTTAATCACTTCAATATGAAATACACTCAACATGAATCTATATATAGAGAAGATGTTAAGCTTTCCTTGCATATAAGCAATGCATATCAAAACAATATGATACCAATTGAAAAATATATCAATATGATAAAGGTATACATCGAAACATTTTGATGCCAATTTATGATACCAATTGAAAATAAATAAAACATTTTTGAGATACTAATTGAAAGTAAATAAAATTTTAAGATACCAAAAGATACCAATTGAAAATGTCTTGTATATTTTTGATACCAATAGAAAATGAAACATAGTATGTGTTTGGTATTGATACCAATTAAAAAAAATAGTATTGATGTACGGATACCAATTGAAATATATATATTGTAAATATTGATACCAATTATAAATAATCCAAAATGTAAGTATGTTATAATTTTGTTACCAATTGAAAGTAAAACCAATTTTAAGTTGATACCAATTGAAACTAAAAATCAATTGAAAATATAAACCAAAATTTGGGTAAATACAACTCATTTTACAATAAAGATACCAAATTGAGAATAATACCAATTAAGATTCTTGATACCAATATTGAAAATGTTAGCATATACCGAAATAAATCATTTTTCATCATAAAGAGTGGGAGTAAGATATCAATTGAAAAAAAACCGATTAAAAATAAAAATGAATTTTCTCTCCCTTTATGAAATACCAATAAAAATGATGCATAAGCTTGTATAAGATTCCAATTGAAAAATAATTGTCAATAAAGGACTAAATCAAGTTTAACATAAACATAATTTGTGCTTTAAGATGGAAAGGTATATTAAGCACAATCAAATCACACACACACACACACACACACACACACACACATGAAAATGTAAATACCAATCGAAATTGATATGATTTGAAGTTTTGAAGCATACACATATAGAAAACATAAATATGAGTATACAAAAAAAATATCAATTGTTATACCAATTGAAAATACGATGAAGATCAAATGTATAACTCATAATACCACCCTTTCATGCACATGTAAAAACGATTTTCAATTAGGAGCATACAAGGCATGGTCTCCCAACCAGCCGCCCTTTGATGGTAGGGTTTTCAAAAATAGGATTTGAAAATAGTTTTAACATGTTTGAAAAACTCTACCAATTGAAGAATAAATACTAGTTTAAAGATAGTATTTGAAAACTAGTACGAAATCCTTCAAGTAAAGAATAAAACATGAATATATTTCATGAAAAACATGTAAGTCACATGATCATCGACACTCAAGGTCTATAAAGCACATATAATCTTATGAAAATAAATCATGAGTAAACATATACATAGAGTGTACAAGAACCTTGTGAAAAGCATAATCATGAAAATAGGCAATAAAGCTCACATAAAATTCCTTAATAAACATGAAAATCATGAAAATTTATTTTTCACCAAAATAATTCAAACTTCAAGGCATATGTATGTTTTGTCTAAACCAGAAGTATACATACATTTCCAAACACAGTTGAGTCCACAATAGAATTTTACATAAAAAGCAAGTGACTCAAGGGTAAATATGTATATCTAAAGTTTTAAACAAAATTAACATATACATGAAGTTAAACATATAAAAACATGTACAAAATGGGGAATACAAGTTTGAAATGTATGAATCATCAAAATTAGGCTATACTAGTACATCTAATGGGTACAAATGAGTAATTAGGTATAAACATATAAGAATCAATTGTGGCTCATTAGTTGTACAAGTATATTCACAAGTTTTAATGAAAGTTACATTTAAACATGTAATCAAAACATGAAGCATAAAAAAAAAACCGATATGATCATTAGGCTAAAAGCATATATCTTAGAATAAGGATATACACAATAGTTAAATTAAAGTGAGAACACAAAAGTAATAGTCCATATAAACATGGGTGTATCTCAAATACTAATCGTGTATATTTTAAGTCTAATTAACATTGCATTTAACCATAATGAACATGAAAAACATAAAAATCAATACGTGCTAAAAATTAATAATATGAAAGTATATAAACTAAATGGGAGTAAGAGATAGTTATCAAAACCAATAGGTGCTAATCTCTAGATCTCCAAACCATGGTGGTCCTCCCACCAAAATTTTCTTGAAGGTAATGCATCCAAAGTAGTGTCCATCAAGCTTGAGCATCCACCATTAAGGCACCAAAACTCTCACGTCAAGCGAGAGCTCACACCTATATCAAATACAGTAGGGGTGGATTTTAGTACCCATACTCTATTGGGTCCATGGGGGTTAGAACATTTCCTAACTCAAACAAATCTATTTGCAAAATTTAAATTGTTAATCCTATCATAACAAAATTTTGCAAGGTGGCCTTTACGTCCAGAATGTGTACAAGTGTACACCTGAGCATACCTAGTGTCATGTGTATGAACATAATGTGCATGTGTATGCCGTGTATGGTGTGCATGCATATGAGGAGCATGTTCTTACGAAACATGGATTCCAACCGTGTGTGGTTCATGGCACATTGGCTCAAAGTGGAGCCCAAATAATCAACACTCTTCTTTAACATAGTTATATCATTTTCAATAATAAAAAGAGGTGGAGCATGCAATGGGTACAATAGATGGTGAAGCATGGCAAACATGTGAAGATAAATCACTTTTCAAGGAAATATTTTTCTTAGAAACCAAATCCAATTTGTTTGAAATTAAAACAATTTTATTTTTCAAAGATTCATTTTCTTTTAAAACAAAATCGAGTTTTGAAGACATAACCTCATTTTTCTTCAAAATCTCATCACAATCATTATTACTTTTAAAATTTTGTTTTCATTTAGGGCAAGGTTAAGTTGGGATTTCAAAGAATCTCTTTCATTTGAAATCTCATTTCTCTCTTGCAAAGCCATATCAAGTTTTGAAAATAAATCTTTATTTTCTTCTTACATTTTAAAAGATTTCTTTTTCAAAAGTTGGTATTTTTCAAGCAATTTTTCACATATAATAGATAGTTCTTCATTAAGAGCATTGACATCCATATGATCATCTCCAGAAGAACTAGCATCACCATCATCTAGTTGAGTATCCGAGTTTACCTCAAGGGAGTCATTCCCTTGGACCATGTAGCAAGTTTACTCGGATTCTCCTCCACTAGATTCTTCCTCCACATAGTTTGGCGTTTGAAGTTTTGGAGAGGTCAAAGTGTTCCACACTGCAAAAGCGGAATCACAATGAGAAACCATAGACAGATATTCTTTACTTAATGTGCTTCTAAGTGCCGTTAGAGCTTGTGCATTGGCCTCTATATGCTTGCTATTATTAAGATAGGATTTCTTGGTAGCGGCAAGGAAAACATGCAAGCCTAAGGTTATACTCATTCTAAGCTTCCACATACCGATGTTAGAAACATCAAACATGGGAGGGGCAAGGTAATCCATGAGTGTGTGTAAACAAGTATGTGGGCAAATACAAATCTAGATTAGCTAACTAAGATCTCACTCCTAGGTGGTTGAACCTAATATCAGGAGCGTAGTCTCTGATACTAATTGAAAGTACACCTACAGGGGGTGAATAGGTATATGGTTAATCTAATAATAAATAATGAGGAATTAAAATAAATTGCAACACACTTAGTGTAACCAAGGAGTGTAGCTGAATTCTCGGTGAAGGGCTCTGAACTAACTCCTCTAAATTCCTCTAAATAAGAGTTGAAGTGCTATGTAAAGCTCTCTTGATTCAATACAAGTATGCACACAAACAAACCAAGCATATATGATATGAATAATATGATGCAATGCACAATATAAGAGAGAGAGAGAGAGAGTTTAGAGATAGTGGATCAATCGCAAACACCGAGATATGTTTTGAGGTTCGAGCCACTGCTCTACGCCCCCGCCTTCACACAGAAAGATTTTCACTATATCGTCCACACAGGATTTCCCACATAGGGAACCTCCACTAAGGATTTGGGTAGTACAAACTAGGAGTACACAACTCCTCTCTCTCCAACAAACACAACCTCTACACAAGAGGCAAGGAACAATAACAATCACCTCTACACTTAGAGGGATAGACACTTAGCCAAATAACAATCACCTCTTGTTAGAGGGATAAGACACTAAGCCAACACAACCACAATCACCTCTACACTTAGAGGGTTACCAACAAACTCCCAATCACCTCTACATAAGAGAGATAACACAACTCAAAGTAAAGAGGATTATAACACTTGGTGGTTTCAACAAATCACAAACCAATTTTTCTCACAAAATAATGATCCTAATGATAGGATAGATAGATAGCTCAAGTGTGAGAAAATAAAGTGTTTGGAATAAAGAAAAGCACTTGGGAAAAATCTCCAAATAGATATTGAAATCAAGATAAAAAACTAATTCTCAAAAGACTCTATTTTCTTTGAAATTTCCATCACTTTCAAACAAATAAAAAAAATATTTTTGACTACAAAAACTCTCGCTTGAAAACTCTTGAAAGATGGGAAAAAGTCTCTTCATAAAACTTCTCTCAATCAGCCATAAGAGGGGGCTCTATATAAGCCACCAAAAAATCTGCTCGTTGGCAGCAGGAAAGGGCAAAATTTCCCTTCCGGTTGACTGCCTGGTAGACCGACCAACGGTCATTTTTATGACCGTTGTGCCTCCTGTCTACCACCCGGTCGACCGACCTTAGCCAACGGTCAACTGCCCGGTCGACCGGCCCCCACCGAGAATGGGGTGCAGTCAGTCGGTCGACCGCGCGGTTGACCGGCCAAAGTGGCTGGCCATGTGCACGTCTTCGTGCACATCAGTCGACCGACCACCGTTCGGTCGACTGCCAGTAGATCTGGCTGGGTATATAGGGATTAAAAACTTGTCATTTTATCTTCAATTAAATCCCATACAATCACATAAATTCCACAAAAAATGAGTTCTTTTAAGATCTTTGAAATACAAATATCCGTGACTAAAATTCAACACATATTATAAACAATTTGAACCATTTTTGTGATATTGAAATTAGGCTCTAAACCAAAATCGGTATTTTTCAAAAACCAAACTTTGAAATGGAAATCCAATTTTTTCAAAACTCATGTGGATACAAAAACATGATATTGAAACAACTTTGAAGCATATAGTATATGGATAGAATCTAATATACATGTAAAGATATCCATCTATGTTTTTGTCATGAAATCCAAAATCGGTTTAAACTAAAAAACCAAAACTAATAAACTTAAAACTTGTGTGTGTGTGTGTGAACTTGAGCATATCAATAATATCTAATCTTTACACAAGATCTAAACACAATTTTAAACTAAACAAACCGAAGTCTTCTTGTCTCCAAGCTGACTCGATCCAAACACGATCCAACGAGCTTGACTTCAATCGAGTGCTGATGCGATCTTGACGCTCAAGCTCTTGAATCGACATGTGAAAGCTCCAAAACTCCTTTGTTGAAGCTAATCACCTACTAATATCTTGATCAAATATCTGAAACTAAATATCACAAGATTATTAGTAAACTATAACTACATGAGTTAAGCATCATAAAAATTAGAGTAAAGGGCCTCTGGGCCAACAGCAACAAGTGTCTGCTTGACACTTTTCCAAGAAATCGCTCCTCCTGTCATTGATGGGGAAATCGTGCACGAAAAGTGTATGTTTTAAAATCATAAGTTAAAAGTGTATGCTTTGGCTTTCTCGATTCTTCCGTTATAACATAGAGGCTAAACGGGTCGAATCCATAAGGACGAAAAGAAATAGAAGCTTTACCGGTATGTTCACGTATATGTTAAAGTTTCTTCAATATTTTAAAGAATGAAAAGAAAAGAAAACAAAGAATATAAAGAGAAGAGTACGGTGAAAACAAAGAAGTGGGAAACAATAAAAAGATGGTTTTGTGATTTTTGATATATTTTTAAAATAAAGTAAAAAGGAAAGAAAATTCATGGCTACTAACTACTAATGGCTCCACTAACCATACTAACCTCTTAGTGATAGTTGCCTCACATGTATCTTTAGTTATCACTAGTCCTTGGTTCAAGAGTGTTTTAAAGCATAACCCATAAGATAACTCATCACATCCAAACTCAACAAATAAGTGCAAACTACACTTAAACCATCAAAACTAAATAAGTGCAAGCATAGAATAAAGTAATATTAGCTTGTTAGAGAGTTAGGATGTTAGATTGTTAGAATCCATCACCATGAGCCATCAATGGCTCTTGCAAGAGTAAGGCCAAGTAGAGGCTATTAGATTCATGTGGATTATCCAGTAAAAAGTTAGCAAGTTAGTCGTTAGTAGTTAGTTGCCATGAGAGAAAATTAGCTACGCATGTAAAAGGAGAGAAAAGAAAACAAGGAGAGATAAAGAGAGAACCTTTCATAGATTATCACCTTCCATTATAAGCACTCTTGCTTTCCACCTATGTACCACTCTCTTTCCTATTATAAGATTTACAAGAAATGAAAAATACAAAAGAGGAAGAAGAAAAACAACTAATCTAAACTATCCTAAAAACTACAACATGAAAAAGAAACCCAAAAACTCTCCTAAAAACTCCTCTCCCCTGAGCTCTAAAAAAGCCACGGTATTTATAGGCGAAAAAGGGGCACCAGGGACAGTGTACGAAGGCGCTTGTCAAGATTTGACGCGCGGCTCCACACAGGAGCCGCGGAAACGCAGTTATGGTTTCGTTTTCGCGGCCATAGTGTGGTCGCGCGCACCGCGCCGCCTGCCATGCGTTGTCACGTTGCCCCCTATCTGCTTTCTGGATATAGGCACCCGGTTTTGATAGATTCACCCTCCAAAATCAATGGCTATATGTGTAGGCTTTAAATCACCAAATAAATGAGATTTTAGGCTTTTTTATTATTTCATGCTATAGATCTAGAAACATACAAGAGAGGTATTATTAACAGAATTTAATATTAAATAAATATGAAGATGTGGTATGAAATATGCAATTTTGGAGACTAATCACACACCAACACTTATCTTTTGCTCGTCCTGTGCAAAACAAAAAATGTAACTAAGAAGATTATTACACCACTTTCACAGGTGACGTGATTGCACTAAGTATGTGCAACAAGCCGTTAAACCTCTAGGTTTTCCCTAGAGGAGTTTCGTCTCCTGTAGATTTTCAGCGGATTACACCCACAAAATCTATAAAGAAAGAAATCAAATGTTAGTATTTTAAAATGCATTTTAAAATAGAGAAAAGTGTTAAAATATTTTTGTAAAAATTTAAGTGATCCAAGGTCATAGTTTAAGCAGAAATTATTCTTCCTTAAACTAAGTCTAAATGGAAAATCTTGTTATAAATTAAATTTAAGAATTTAAAATTGAATCAATTCTTTGATCTTTCATAAAACTCTTAGAAAAATATGTACTTTGTGAACTGTGAAGATTTTTGGGATATTGACTCAAACTTTCATGCCATTAATTTGTGTATATTATTTTTTTCTTCCCTTAGTTTTCTTAGGCTTTCTTATTTATCTGGGTAGTGAGCCTTTAGCTGGGTGACTCCCAAACCAGATAGTTTTAGGGCATCAGATGAGAAAACATCGCTCGGACTTAAGGACTCGAGTAAACAAGGCATAAAACTAAAGAGATTATTTTTTTTATCTACTGTTTTAAGCGTGAATAGTCATGCTTTCTGAGGCATAAGTACTCAACTTCAATAAGTGATTTTATTATCATAATTTTTTTATATTTTTTATGGTATTTTCAATCTTTGTTTCCATCTCAAAAATTGTGTAAGTGTGAAGTGCATATATCTAAGACAAAAAAATTCAAGATCAAATTATCTTTCTAATCATACTTTCTTATCCTAAAATTTAAATAAGATCTATTATTTTGACTCAATTTAAAAATTCATAATTTTAGGTCTCTTAATTCCTAAGATAATCTTAATTTTCTTAAAAATAATCAAAACTATTTCTCTTATTTTAAAAAGTTTTATAAAAAGAAAAGAAAAGAGTTTTTATACAAAAGAAAATTTTAAAAATTCCTAAAAAGAAGTGTAAAAGAAAAAAAATTTAAAACTAACTATGTTGGTAAATCTTTCCCCATACTTATCTCATGCATTATCCTCAATGCATCGTGAATGTGTATATGCATGAAATAAATGGAAAGGAAAGAAAAATTACCTCATGGTGATGGTTCCGATGGTGATCTAATTGGTTCACGAAATGTGGCCCAATTCAGAAATCGTAGATCTTACAGAAACTCACCAGTGACCTCTCTAATACGACCCAGTGAGTGAATGGTCTTATTTAAAAAATTATCCCATCTAATTTCAATTTTCAAAAATAATTATTGAGACATTTTCTTCAACATCCTTGTCCAACAATGAAGTGTGATTTTGGGAGATGATTGATTTGAACTCAAATGGAACAGGAACAAAAACTGATACCTACTCGAAAATTTGACTCAGATCAAGTCGAGATTCAAAGGGAGAGTCGAAATTGGTTTAAAAATGGGTCCAAATCAAAGAATTAATGTTCACATACTTTCCCCATCAATGAAGTGTGATCATAAGATATTGATAATTCATTTTCACGGTGTACTGGTACAGGATTCAATGTTGACTTAAGAAATGAGAAAAAAATCTGGTAAAGATACCGGAGTCATTATTGAATCAAAATATGAAATAGAATTACCAGCTTGAGGTTCAGGATCACTTTCAAGCTCAAGTTTAATTTCAGAAAAAGGATAACTTGCCAAAATGTCAAGGTGGTTCTCAAAATTTTGGGTAAGTACAAATGGATGTAATGAAATTGAATCTTGATTTTTATCCACGGAAGGAATGTGAATGGGTGAAATGATCGATTCAAGTTCAGAAATTATGAGAATCAAAACTGGCTCAAGAACGTTACTTAGTTTAGGTAACACTACAGGAGTCGAAATTGATTCAAGGATTGGACTCGAATCGCTAAATTGAAGCTCAGATTCACATTCATCTTCAAGTTCAATTTTAAGAAATGGATAACTTGCCAAACTATCAAAAATTTGATGTTGGTCAAGTTCAGATTGGTATGATGAAATTGAAGTTGGATTTCCAAAATGACATGAATCTTGAATCATATGAACATTTGATGGACATAAAAAGTCAATCATATTTTGCATTATCCGCTCGGGCTCTTGCACGAATTCCATAGTTTTCTCCCACAATGATTTTTCTTTGAGTGGTTCTACAGAAGAACTATATGAACTTTGGAAATTTTATGGACATGATGAGGCCACCATATTTTCAAATTATTTTTGAGCCTCATCACTTCTTCCAAACTCCTTTGCAACGATGATTTTTCTTCAATTAGTGGTTCAGGGAAAGGAGGATGTGAAGCGGAATTGGGATGAATATTATGGAAATTGTGAACAATGTGGTTGAAAATTTGACTCGAGGGAGATGAATCCCCATGAACTCTATGAAGAGTAGAAGTTATTTTGAAATTATAGTCATAGGATTGGGGATACGGGTCATATTGAGTAGGATAATCTCAATTTCGCATATATGATTGGTTCATATTGTACATAGCTGGGTTGGAGTTATCCGAGTCAAATGAGGTCGGGGCGAAATATGGCTTCATATTTTGATTGAAAAAATTGTTAATGTTGAAATCTATATCACAATTTACACAAAAGAAAAACAAACAAACAAACAACAAATAAAGAAAGAGAAAAAAGAAAATAAGCCTATGCTAGGATTGACTTAGATTTAGACGACTCCTAACTGGTTAAACTGTCCATTGGGGGGTACATTGTCAGAATCTGACCACAAGTTAATCGGCCAGGTAGGGGCAACATCAGCGGGAGGTATCCGAGCCGGAGCAACGGGCCTAATTATACCAAACCACTATTCTCAAGGTTTCGCCTCTCAATCCCCATCCTTCGACACCGATTTGTCAAGAGTCAACTTCTAAAATAATCCCCCTTAAGTCAATCTCTTAAATTAGTCCGAGATGTCCCTAGGGGCCAACATCTAGGAATTTTTATTAAGACTTGGGTTGTGTGAGTGGAGAGGTGATTTTTGAGCTAAGGGAGGTAATGACTTTCCCACCTTATATTATATTGGCTTTGCCCTTAAGTTTAATTCGTGCAAGTGTGCAATATAGATAAGAATGAACACACAAAGAGAGTAAATCACCCACGTATTTGTCTTAACTATATGCAATGAAATATGTCACCTCCGTCAAGATCACAACAACACAAGAATAAAATACAATATATTGGAAATGAAATCGACACGTGCCTAGGTGCAAATGTCTAAACCATTTTAAAACATCCAATTTTCGTATTTTAGTATTATTATAGTGCACAGGCAACAGAAACTAGCAATAGAATATAATATTATACAAGAATTTACCCAACCACACAAAAACAAGTGTGAACTTTTTGCAATGCTAACAATTTGACCTGCACACCAAAAATAAAGAAGAAAAGTTAAACAAAACGTGAAATCAAATCGTTCCCATCCCCTGCAACGGCGCCAAAATTTGATCGGGGGAAAATCATGCACGAAAAGTGTATGTTTTGAAATCACGAGTTAAAAGTACGTGCTTTGACTTCCTCAATACTTCCATTATAGCATAGAGGCTAAACGGGTTGAATCCACTAGGATGGGAAGCGATAGAAGTTTTACCGGTATATTCACGTGTATGTTAAAATTTCTTCAATGTTTTCAAGAATAAAAAGAAAAGAAAACAAAGAATATAAAGAGAAGAGTACGGTGAGAACAAAGAAGTGGGAAACATAGAAAAGATGGTTTTTGTGATTTTTAATATATTTTTACAACAAAGTAAAAAGGAAAGAAAACTCTTGGCTACTAACTACTAATGGCTCCACTAACCATTCTAACCTCTTTAGTGATAGTTGCCTCACATATATGCTTGGCCATCACTAGTCCTTGGTTCAAGAGCGTTTCAAAGCATAACCCATAAGATAACTCATCACATCCAAACTCAACAAACAAGTGCAAGCTACACTTAAACCATCAAAACTAAACAAGACCAAGCATGGCATAAAGTAATGTTGGCTTGTTAGAGAGTTAGGACATTAGAGAGTTAGGATCTATCACCATGAGCCATCAATGACTCTTGCAAGAGCAAGGCCAAATAGAGGCTATTAGATTCATGTGGATTATCAAGTAAGAAGTTAGTAAGTTAGCGGTTAGTAGTTAGTTGCCATGAGAGAAAATTAACTAAGCATGTAAAAGGAGTTAGAGAGAAGAAAACAAGGAGAGATAAGGAGGGAACCTTTCATAAATTGTCATCATCCATTATAAGTACTCTTGCTTCCACCCATGTACCACTCTCTTTCCTATTATAAGATCTATAAGAAATAAAAAAATACAAAAGAGAAAGAAGAAGAACAATTAATCTAAACTATCCTAAAAACTACAACATGAAAAAAAAACCCTAAAACTCTCCTAAAAACTCCTCCCCCTGAGCTCTAAAAAACCCAGGGTATTTATAGGTGAAAAGGGGTACCTGGGACAGTGTAGGACAGTGTACGGAGCCGCGCGTTAAATCTTGATGCGCAGCTCCACACAAGAGCCGCGCTTCTGCGGCTATAGTGTGGCCGCGCGCGCGCCGCGGCGCCTGCCATGCGCTGTCACGTCATCCCCATATGCTGTACGTCCTGGTTTCTGGATATGGGCACCCGATTTTGACAGATTCACCCTCCAAAGTTAATGGATATATGTGTAGGCTTTAAATCACCAAATAAATGGGATTTTGGTCTTCTTCTTCATTTCATGTCATGAACCTAGAAATATATAAGAGAGATATTATTAACATAATTTAATATTAAATAAATGTGAAGATGTGATATGAAATATGCAATTTTGGAGACTAATCACAGCCCCACACTTATCTTTTGCTCGTCCCGAGCAAAACAGAAAATCTAACTAAGAAGACACCACTTTCGCAAGTGACGTAATTGCACTGAGCGTGTGCAACAAGCCGTTAAACCTCTAGGTTTCCCTAGAGGAGGAGTTTTGTCTCCTGAGGGTTTTCAGCGGATTACACCCATAAAATCCATAAAGAAAGACATAACATGAAGTGGATTTTCTACTGTCGATATATCCAGCAAAGTCTAAATCTGTGTATCCAATCAGCTGTAACTGATCAGATTTCTTCTAGGTAAGCATGTAGTCCTTTGTCCTCTGTAGATATCGCATTATCTTCTTGACAGCTTTCCAATGATCAAATCCCAGGATTGCACAGGTATCTGCCAAGTTTTCCAACAACATATGCTATGCTGAATGTGTACAAACTTGAGCATACATATGACTTTCAACTGCCGATGCATATGAAATGTCTTTCATTTGCTCTTTCTGTAGATCGTTCTTGGGACATTGGCGTAGACTCAACTTATCTCCCTTAGTGACAGGCGTATCACTTGAAGAGCAATTCTTCATGTCATATCTATCTAACATCTTATCGATATAGCCCTTTGTTATGAACCTAATATTTCACGTGTCCTGTCACGTTGAATCTGGATGCCTATCACAAAAGAAGTGTCTTCAAGATCTTTCATCTCAAAATTCTTTGAGAGAAAACTCTTGGTCTCAAGTAGAAGACCTATATCTTTACTTGCTAATAGAATGTCACTCACATATAGTATAAAAATATAAATACACTTTCTTTAAATTTTGGCAAATACATTGATCAGCTATATTTTTCTTAAAGCCAAAACTGGATATTACTTGATCAAATTTCAAATACCATTGATGGGATGCTTGCTTTAAATCAAAAATGGATTTCTTTAATCTGCAAACCAGATGTTATAAATTTTTAACTTTAAAACTAGCTGGTTACACTATATAGATTTCTTCCTCAATGTCACCATTAAGAAAGGCTGTCTTAACATCCATTTGGTGTAATTCCAGATCAAAGTGAGCCACCAGTGCCATAATAATCCTAAAATAATCCTTCATGAAAACCGGGGAGAAAGTCTCCTTATAGTCAATGCCTCTTTTTGGAGGAATCCTTTTTCGACAAGACGTGCCTTATACCTCTCAACATTGCCTTTCGAATACTGCTTGATTTTGAACACTCATCTACAACCAATCAGTTTCTTACCTTTAAACAACTCTACTAAATCCCAAACATCATTGTCCATAGATTTTAACTCATCATTCATGACATTTGACCATTTAATGGAGTGAATACTGAGTTTATTCTCATTCAAGGATGTGGGGTCATCCTCTAACCCTATGTCAAACGCATGCTCTTGGAGATAAACTATATAGTCATTTGCAATGACTGATCTCCTCTCCCTAGTTGATCTTCTAGGCACTGTGGTTAAGAATCTTTTGTTTCTACCTCATCAATAGGATCTACTTCAGGATGAACTATATTTGTACCTTGTAAGGGTTCAATTGTATTTTCATACTGAGGTAGGATAACTACTTCATCATTTAAAATAGTTGTCATGGGTATAACAAGTTGTTCTTCCTCAAATGTGAAATTCTTATGCAATTGACTCCCACTGTTCTGAATTTTCTCAATAAATTTAGCATTATCCGTCTCTATTATGTTCTTAGTGGAGAGATAATAAAACCTAAAGCCTCTAGACCTCTCAGAATACCCTACGAAGAAACAGCTAACTGTCTTTGAGTCCAACTTCTTCCCATGTGGTATATATGGCCGAGCTCCGCTGGACAACCCCAAACATGAAGATACCGAATGCTGGGAGATTTTTCAGTCCATAACTCATATGGGATTTTAGTCACTATTTTACTAGGTACTCTATTAAGGAGGTAGATTGTCGTCTTTAAGGTTTCACTCAATAATGACTTTGGTGGAGTAGTGTGGGCTATCATACTCCTAACCATGTTTTTTAGTGTGGGGTTTTATCTCTCAGCAACACCATTTTGACGAGGTGTCCTTGGCATGGCATACTAGGCTGCAATACCACATTCTTCCAAAAAATTGGCAAAAGGTCCAGGACATCTACCTGACTTGTCGTATCTGCCATAGTACTCACCACCACAGTCAGATCTCACGACTTTAATCTTTTTATTCTATTAATTTTTAACTTCAACTTTATAGATTTTAAACATATCCAGTGATTGAGATTTCTCATGAATCAGGTATAGGTATCCATAATGAGAGTAATCATCCGTAAAAGTGATGAAGTATTTGTGATCATTCCAAAGAGCTGAAGGGAATGGGCCACAAATGTCTGTATATACTAAATCTAAGACTTCTGAACTCTGACTAGCACCAAACTTTCTAATGTTTGTTTGTTTGTTTGCCCTTTATACAATCCATACATACTCCTAAATTAGAGTAATCTAAAGAGCCTATAACTCCACTAGACACAAGCCTTTGGATTATCTCTTTTGGGATGTGTCCTAAATGCATATGCCATAGATTATAGGAGTTTTAATTAATGTTCTCTTAGTACATAGATTATTTACATACAAAGATTCAGAGTATGAAGCATAGAGATTCAATTTATATAAGCCATCAATCAAGATTCCAGTATCAACAACTTTAAATTTAGAAAATAAACTAACCATTTCATTACCAATAGTGACAGTAAAACTAGATCTGTGTAATAATAAAATAAAAATAAGATTCCATCTAAAAGATAATACATATAAAGTTTTATCTAAATCTAAAATAAAACCAAATCTAATCTAAGCCTACAAACTCCAATAGCTTCAACTGCAGCTTTATTTTCATCGCCCATATATATGTATCACTCAGCCTGACTGGGCCTCCTTTGGGTTTGAAAGTCCTACAATGAATTGCATATGTGAATAGTCGCATCAGTATCTACCCACCAAGTGTGTGGTAGAACTACTAGATCAATTTCAGAGCAAATATAAGCATGAGACATACCCTTCTTGATTAGCCACTTCTGGTATTTTATGCAATTCTACTTGATGTGGCCTAATTTCTTGCAGAAGAAGTATGCACTGACCTTAGACTTCTTCTCCTGTACTTTTGCCACGATCGGATCAGCTGCTGTTGTGGTGTTTGTATTCCTCCCTTTAGTTTCACTCTTCTTCCTTTTCTTATTAGCGGTGTTACCCTGAAATGCTAAGCGAGCACTTTCAGTCTTTTCATTTTTCACCTTTCCTCTTCCTGTACGTAGTGACTAATGAACACAGTGAGACTCCACTTGCCCCTTTGATCATTATAATTAGTCTTGAAAGGGTTATACTGTGGAGGAAAAGAAATCAAAATAAAATGTACTAGGATCTCTTCAAAGAGTTCTAATTTCAGTGTCTTTAATTTTGAAACAGGTTTTAGACATTTTCATGATGTACTCCTTTATGTTTCTTTTACCGTTGTAACACATATTTACTAGCTTGCTAAAATGCGTGCTAACCTTAACTTTATCCGATTTAGTAAAACCGATCAGTTACTTCAGCTAGAAAACTCTTAACACTAGTTTTATCATGCATAGCACCCCTAATAGTCATAGGAATAGTGTTCTTTATGACCATAAGACACATCCTATTAGACTTCTCCCACTTTTAATAATTTTTTCTCTTCTACTGTACTTTTGTCAGTAATGATAGGGTGTTCATCAATCCTTAAGGCATAGTCTAGGTCTATTAATCCAAGAACGATGGTAACGTGATTGCCACTTCTCAAAGTTTGTACCATTCAACACAAGAATGCCATTGAGACTTGCAGAAATTGAAGATGCATTTACTGATAACAGAAGAAAAAAATAGGATGACATAAGTATACAATTTCTCATCAATTTAACATAAACATTACATTGTCAAAATTCTACTGTAATAGCCATAAAAATGAATATCAGAAAATGCAACCAGTTTAACTGATAGAGTTGTCGGCCAAACTTTCAGAACAAGTTGTGTCTCTATATGTCAATACTATACTGGCCCAATATAGATACCTTAAAGTCTAGATCCTTTGTAAGAGAACAACTTTCCTTTGGTCGACTGTCCCTTTATAGATTTATCCCAAAGTTTAAATTATCTATATCGACCATATAATATATGTAATGACCCGGCCATAATGACAACCTTCCTTTGGGCCGATTGCCACACGCATGGGCCACAAAAATCTACGCATCTTATTTCTTATTCTGCTGTCGGACTAGTTGATGAGGGTAATGCGATATGGGTATATAGTGTGACAACCTTCCTTTGGGCCGATTACCACACACAAAGTTCTCCCACTTGCATTACCCACATTAAGTAACTGACGCTATACATAATTCGGCGAAACAATAGTCTTCCTTTGGCCTGGCTATTATCCACATGAACTACATATACAATGAAATAAGCTCTTTCATAAATTCTTTAACTTATGTGTGTGTGTATATATATATATATATATATATATATATATATATATATATATATATATATATTGGGCCGATTACCACACACCAAAGTTCTCCCACTTGCATTACCCACATTAAGTATCTGACACTATACATAATTCGGCCAAACAATAGTCTTCCTTTGGGCTGGCTATTATCCACATGAACTACATATGCAATTAAATAAGCTCTTTCATAAATTCTTTAACTTATATATATATATATATATATATATATATATATATATATATATATATTATATATATATATAGAGAGAGAGAGAGAGAGAGATAGACTTGTATCCTTTCAAAAGGATTTGATCCCGGATCCTTCCCACTCAAAATCAACCCTCCAACATTCGAATACAAGATCCACTCCGTTGAAGTTGATCTATACTATATCAAGTATCTATAAACCAAAAATCAAGTGTTTTAAATACTTTTTTCCCATCCATCAAGCGACGCAAAATGGACGGCCGAAAGTAGTGAGTTGGTTAGATCTATGTCTTTAGACATACAAATTCTCGATCCGGCCATTTCATTATGATCTAAACATTTAAAAACCCCTATAAACTAATTTTTGTTAGATTTCAAATGTTCTACACCGTTAAACTAACCAACTCACTATTTAGGCCGTCCGTTTTTTCCCTACTTGATGGATGGGCAAAAAGTATTTAAAATACTTGATTTTTGGTTTATAGATACTTGAAATAGTATAGATCAACTTCAACGGAGTGGATCTTGTATTCGAATGTTGGAGGGTTGAATTTGAGTGGGAAGGATCCGGGATCAAATCCTTTTGAAAGGATACAAGTCTATATATATATATATATATATATATATATATATATATATATATATATATATATATATATATCTTTATCTGTGTGTTATTTACTATAGTAAACATCAACATCCATCATGTTAGAACAATATAAGCAATATAATAAATATTGATGAAGCGGAAGCATGTAAGGATACATATAACCATGATGAGCAAACACTTTAATGCTTTTTTTATGCCAACTAGCTACTGTTTTGACATGTCTAATGCCTATAATACTGTAGTGCTTGGCAAGAGCTTCGAAATAGCTATTTACATGCCCAAAATAGAAGTCGGATGAGCCCATAATGGCTAATTGAAGTTTCACTTAGAAAAACGGACTTACAGTGCTTATCAGGTCTGGATCAGACTCGACCCGCAATGGTTAAGTTATTAGTTTCCTTCCGATTGGACCAGGTTTAAACAAACTGAATAAAAACCCAGTAAACTCTAATATGAAACCAATTAAGAATAGATCAAATTAGTTTGCTTATTAGATTTAAATTTTGTATCAATATAAAAAAATCTAATCCTAATCAATCTCACAATCCTAAATTAAGGAAACCCTAACCCTAAATTTCTTTTTCGTGTTGCACTGTGCTCCGCCGGCCCATGGTGGCTGGCGGCGCATGCATGCGCCTGCATGCATGCAGGCACCCGTGCAGGCACCTGAATGCAAGGTGCCTGCATGCAGGCGCCTTGAGTGTTTTCTTGTTTTTTTTTTTTTTTTTGACTATGTTCTTCAGGCTGCATGCATGCAACAAGAGTTTGCATGCATGCGTCCTGACACACAGGCTAGTTTTTTTTTAAAATTAAATAACACACAAAAAATATATTCAGAAAAAAATATATACATGGCTCAATTAATTTTCTCTAACTTAATTCAATTATTATGAGACACAAATAAATTATTGAATTAGAGAAAAAAAAGAAGAGATTATTCATGATTTAAATAGATCGAGAAAAAAAATTTCACTTTATATCCTGATGATCCGATAAAGAGGAGACTCTGATACCAATTGGTAGATCTAATTTTTATTTCATACAAGATCTCATATATGCATAGCCTATTTATCATGATCAAAGGGGAATGAGAGTTTTAGGCATACCTGATTCCATCACGAAAGGGATGCTGAAGGTTGTATGATCTCGAGGACGCTGAAGTTGAGGGCGATGATTATTCTCTCCGGCCACCAAGTTTTTTCTTGATCCTTAAAGGAGACGAGAGGCATTCAATAGAGAGATTAGGTCATTGTGGTGGAGAGAGAACCCTACCCATGATATATATATATATATATATATATATATATATATATATATATATATATATATACACACACACACACACACACACACACACACACACACACACACAACACACACACACACACACACACACAGAGAAATATGTATATCAGCCGACGGCTGAGAGACCCTCCTCAGCCTGCGATTACGTGGCACATTATTAGCCACACTAGGAAGGACGACCCGCCTATTGAAATAGTTGAAAATACTAAATGTCCCTACGGTAAAAGATAGTGGATCTGTATAGTTTATTATTTTTTATATTTCTGACGTTAGCCAATATTGTCACAATTATCTTTTATAACTGCGACCAAATTGCGACCAACTTCATCAAATCACGAAACAAATTTGAATGCTTCTTTATTAATTTTTTTACGCAAATATTATATATTTTAGGAATGCACCTAAGCTCGTAGTTGTCAATAAAATAATTTCTCAATAGTTTTAATTTTTTTATGCAGATATTATATATTTTAGGAATCCGCCTATGGTCATAGTGGTCAATAAAATAATTTCTCAATAGTTTTAAAAGCGCCCTTTATCGCAGTCTACAATTATTAATTTGTAGATTTTTATGATATGATCTGTAAGAATTTTACTGATTTCGAATATAGTCGTAGTTACTTTTTTCGCATGTAATGTATAAATTATTATTATTATTTTTATATATTGAATGCGAATAAGGACCGCGACTATGATCGCAGTGCTTAACGAGAGCATGTCGTGGATGTTTTTTTAACTAAGTTAAATGTAATAACGGTGACTAAGAACTGATACTATAGTCACAGTTTACGTATTATTTTATACATTTGTTCTTCACTGTGACTGTTGTCTCAGCTGCCTATAAACTATTAAATTATTTTTTACATATTGCATGCGATCAAGGACTGCGACTATGGTCGCAGTGCTTACGACAGCATTTTGTGGATGATTTTTTTGCTAGGTTAAATGTAATAACGGTGACTAAGGACTGATACTATAGTCGCAGTTTACGTATGATTTTATATATTTGCTCTTCACTGTAACTGTTTTCTCAGCCGCCTATAAACTACGAATTTTCTTTTACATATTGTATGCGAACAAGGACATAGTCGCAGTGCTTAAGGACAGTAGTCAGAGTTTTCTAATTTGTGATATACAGTGAAATATACTGATTTGAGAGGATTGCGATCATGTTCGCAGTATCATTTGTTTATATAGTTTAATTTTGGACTGCGATCATGATAGCTGTTTTTAACTTTATTGAATGCAAAATGATCAAACTATTTATGACTGGACAGCGACCGTGGTCGCAGTTTCATATGTAATTATTATCTGAGTACTGCGACTATTATCATAGATGAGATGCAGAAATAATAACTATACGGTATACTTTATATGTATTTTAAAAATATGAAAATTATTTTATAGATAGAAGTAAATTTTATTTATAACATAATATGGTCAGAAAGAGACCTTATAAAAAAAGAGCATTAAAAGCTCTTAAAAGAAGACAAATAATAATCAGAATGAATATCAGAAGATCAGAAATCCTAATCCTCGTCGTCATCACCATTATAAGCAAATTCGTCATCTTCATTCTTCTCGTCTTCCTGTTCATCACTTATTTACTCATCATTTTCCTCGTCGTCCAGCTCGCAGTACTCCTTGAAAGTTCACCTAGAGGGGGGTGAATAGGGGCTGGAATCTAATGGTCACTTAATTACAAATAATGCGGAAGTAAAAACTATTATGACCTAAACTAAACTATTACACTAAACACCACGTATAACACAAGAGTGTTGCCGAATTTCCCGTGAAGGGCTCTGGACAAACTCCTCTAGATTCCCCTAGATAAGGGTTGAGGTGCCGCGTTAGCTCTCTTGGTTAAATACAAGTATTAGCAAACAATCCCCAAGCATATATCAATTAAGCACAATATGAATATCAAGCATGTAAGGATAAGCACAATAATAGCATGCAAGATATAAACAAAAGACAAAGAGAGAGAGTGAGAGAGAGAGAGAGTGAGCAATCGCAAACACAAGGGATTTGTTTCGAGGTTCGAGCACCCTTGCTCTACATCCCCGCCTTCGACACACGAAGGATTTCCACTATACTTGATCCCAATGGATCACTCCTCGGTGCCGCAACACTACAAGCCCTCGGACTCTCTAGTCCCGTACACACCGCAAGCCCACCAGCTCGCCGAGGTCGCACCTCAAACAAAGAGTTCGCACCCGAACCCAAAACACCGAGTCCCCACTAGGACCCGAAACAATGCGAACACACACGTCCGCCTCCTCAAAGTACAAAGAAAGAAGTCTTTGGTGATCACAACACTTTGATCACCTAAAAACAATCTCACTACAACACTCCTATAGGATGAATAACAATGGATAGCTTAAGTGTTTGTGTGAGAAAACAAGGATGAGAATGGTGGAGGAAAAACTCAAAGAATCACTTTTAAACACTTTTGATAAAACTCTCCTTTTGATAGAAAATATTTGCTCTCAATTTTGTGGAGAAAAACCTCTGAAAAGTGTAGGAAAAACTGGCTCTAAGTCCACTAGAAATCT
>JAVJIF010018998.1:0-54279 GCA_038442645.1 Agave tequilana
ACGAAAATGCTTCTAGATTTTAAGTACAGATAGAGATAGAGCACAGTAATTGAACCCTCAAGATGAAGGGCTACTCGTCTGGGGCTGCTCCTCCTCCTCCTCCTCCATCGAAGCGGCGATGGAAGGGCCAGGGCATTACCGTCCTCGCCCTCGTCTTCTTCTCTCTCCTCGTACCCCTCGCCTTCCTCCTCGGCCTCCACAATCGGTTCCCTTCTGGTACGGTCGTACTCCTCAATCCCTTAGATCTGCCGCATTGGCCTCAGATCTCTCCTCTCCATCTGTAGATCTGTCCCTTGTTCAGATCTTTGACCCCTTTGCCCCTTTTGTGTAGGTTACTTCAACGAGGATCGTTCCCCGTCGGTGAGATTCTTTCTTTTATTTATGTTGTTTTGAAGTGACACATTTGTTGGCGACTTCAGTTTGATTGTTTTCTGGTTGCTATAGGAAACTGTTTTTGCGAATTTTGAGCGTGAGGATGGTGATCAGGAGCCATCAGAGGTTATTTTCAAATCTTATTGTTGTGCCTTTAATAGATGGAATGTTATGTGAGGATGATTGGTTAGGAAATCACTTTCTTCATCAAGTCAGAGTCTTGACTCTTGACTGATGATGATGATGATGATTTTGCATTTGATCAAGAAAGTCACGTGTTTTGTCTGTGAATGTAGTTTTGAAAATGTCACGTCTTTGCAGGTTGACCGCAGTTCAAATATTGATAATCTCGTGAGGAAGTTCGGACCGGGTTTGTCACAGGTTCCCTCCGGCCTATTTTAGAAAATCATGGTTTTTTTTGTATTGGATTTAACTTGAAAGCTGCTGAACATGTTCGTAGAAGAAAACGACTCGTTTATTGATCAAGGTTTTGTTTTTCAAGCTTTGTAATTAAACTAGTTGGTACATAGTACTGATCATTAAAAGTTTGAAAACTTTACGGTCAAGCTAACATTAAGAAATGCCAATATGCCATCGATCATCAAGAATTATGAAAAGGTTTGTTCTTTAACAATAAGCTGTAACCTACTATCATTCTTTCTATTGATTGGACAAATTGCTATAAAAAAGGATAAGGTTAGCAAATCTTATACTTTAGAGTTTTGTACTGCATCAATTCTTACATCTTGTAGACAAAATCGGGAGGTTCTGCAGAAGGAACTTGTTTCTTGTGAGTAGGACAATGACTAACAAAAGAATGATCAGGGATATACCTTTTACAATGTTCTCTTCAGATGATGGAGGAACTCTTTATAAAACATTGTGTAGAAGGCTACAGTATGAAGTTAGAGATCATTACTATGTGCTTTTTATTTCAGTATTGATTCTCTTCTCTTCAGACATCCTTCTTTCCCTTCAACTTGTGAGTGAGGGACTAGCTGTACTTGAGTTCCGCTTAGGTGCCCTTTTATGAAAACACCTTTAACAAGGTCCTGGTCTGTTGCTTGGATCAATAGTTCTTGCTGAAAGGAACTTTTGATCTTCCAATGAGTATATAGGGTTATCAATCAGTTTGAGCAAAGATGATTCGTCTATAGCACTTAATGCAAATAAGACAACAAAATACTTTGTTTGATTTCGCTAGTTTGGTTATCCTAGTGTATCATTCGAAAATCATGTCACCCAATCCATATCTATGTTTGAGGGTCTATGCCATTCCATGTGGCTTTGACTGACTTGGAACGATACCTTGCATATGGATGAGTTAGAAGTCTTCGTCTATTGAGCATTCATGTTAGTAGATATGGCTCGCTCATGCAAGTACCCAACTTTAGACCTCTTCTCGTGTAGACATATTTAACTCATTTTAAACTTACGTATATCTATGACGAGATCCATTTGTAATGTCTACTTCACCCAATGTAGATCTAGATTCAACCATTAATATTCAGAAGGGCGCAGGTCAACATTCTGTAATGGTCGACATGTGGGAGAGAGGAATACATTATCTCCATTTGTCACCTACCATAATCTTGTTTGCTCATACACTGGTTGTGATAAGGGTGTTCATATGATTATGATCTACTAGAAACCTTCATAATAGTTCACAGTAATTTGCGGGTATTTGTTGGCTAGGATTCTTGTTTCCATCAAATAGTTACAGTTAACCTAGTTTTGTGGATGATGTTGTCTGGTCTTAAACCTAGTATGCTAATCTCCTCCACATATGTTGGCTTAGAAGTTAGAATAATCACTCTGAACTTCTAAATCACGCGCTTATTGACTACCCTACCATTAAAGTTGTTGTACATGTTCATAACACCCATGGAACTGAAACACTGAGTCTCCTATTGACTTCATTGCATTAATATCGTTGTTCTTGTTTTAGTTGAGTAATCATTGGGCTCTTTGAAGGTCTAAACCATGGTTTAAAATCTTGGTATTGATATCGGTATTGACAAATGGTTTTGTATCAATATCGCCACTATTGGCCATCAATATCGACAATATCGATCATATAAGCAATATTAGCCCCGATATCAGCCTATATAGGGGTAAATGGTATCATGTGCCCCAAAACATAGGGGTAATATTGTAACAGGTATTTCAAAGCCTGATACAATATTGCCGACATATATCAGAATTGGCTAATATTTGAAACCGTGGACTTTACTGAAAGATCAAATGAATCACATGCCCTACTTCTTTGCTAATATCTCTTTAACATGAAATTTGTATTACACTTCTCTCCTTGGGAAATGCACCTTCTATTTTAATTTAGGGTGGAGATTGCTACTGAGTCCTATTTGAATTCCATCAATGCATCTTTCCTTGGGTGTTGCTGCCCATTTTGCATCATTTGTGCGAGAAGCAACAAAAGTCAACTTCAACTAGGTTGTACTTGTCAATACAGAGTGAATGTCTTGTTGAACATAAGAAGCGGCCAAAGGAAAAGACCTTGTACTATCATGGAAGCTATGATTCTAATACAGTTTGGCATAATTAGTAGGTCTCATGATTTCTCTAACTTAGCCAAAGAAAACAAGGAACATTTTTTCGTCCACATAAAGGATGACATGATCAATCTTTCTCACCCGATGCTGTTTCTTGGAGAGAATCTCTTTCGTGAGGCACAAGATGATGATTTTCTGTAAACGATAAAATGAAATAGATGCATTACTGTTATTAAACAAAATTATTTGAGGTATCATTTGGTGCATTTATTGAGACAATGCTGGACTTTATTAGTTGTTTTGGAGGCATTGTCAGTTGATGCTGGACAGTGGTTTTTTGTTAGTTGCTTCGGATAGATCGTAGCCCCCGGGAGAGTGTTTACATAACAACCCAAGTGAATAATCCCATATGGGATATGTATTGGGAATGCTTTAGTATATAATAGTTTTCATGAACTCAAAATATTTAATTGTAGCTAGCATTTTTGAGAAACCATGAAAATATATACTCGGGGCGTGACAAATGGTATCAGTGCTAACACTAGCCAGAAGTGCATCAAATTAAGTGTTATATGAAGTCAGAAGTGTGTAAAACTAAGTGCCACATGGAGCTAAGTGTTACACGAAGTGATATTCCACACACATGGATGTGGTGGGGCCATCTCTTGGATCCGTGAGAGCCACCTCTAGAATCCTAAGTACTGTATCAATATGGCGAGAATGCCATACCCTAAAACGGGAAATATATAACACCCCAAGTTAAGTGAATGGTCCTATATAGGATATGCACTGGAATGTCTCTAGTATATTATACTTCCCATTAACTTAAGTATTTAATCATAGCTAGCATTTTTGAGGAATCGTGGAAATGTATACTCTGGGCTTGACAAATATACTTTGTTACTGATGCCTTCTTGTGTTAGTAATGGATGTATAGCATGCTCTAATTCATCACATAGTATTTTCTAGAACCAACCACTTATTTTCATGTGTGAATGATATCTTAGCTTATGGGTAGATCAACATGTTGACACCTTTACTTTTATAGAGTCTTGGATGCATTGAGGTATCACTTATTTGACAAAGACAGAAAACATATCAAAGGTTACCAGGGGACAAATATGGTCATGCATTTGAAATTGCTCCTAGTCAAATTGTGACATGCCCCTTCACAAGTCAAGATTGCATGATCATGGTGTTCAAAATTGATATCGAGCCGACTGGCCGTTTGAAGAGCCACACACCATCACACGGGTGTATATAGGATACATGCATGAAGGTATAATACTATTAAGTTTGTCCTAGTGAAACCTTTAACAATAAGAACCCTGATCTACGTTGCATGGACACAGACACATCGACATGAGCACGAAAAAACACAGCACACCAAATTCTAAAATGTATGTACAAAATAGATATAATGGCGATACATGTGTCTGACATGTGTGTATGGCATAAGACGGTTCCACATTTTGTGTTGGTGCTATACCTTTACTTATAAACACACACGGCGTAATCTTCCCAAGACCTGAGGATGTATATATTGCTGACTTACGATGACATGGACTTTGGTTTGTTCTCTAATGGCAAGTCCATTGTTTAGGTCAATGGAGTTATATGTTGGGTGGATAATCATACAAACAATGAATCCATTATGGACATCTAGCAATTCTCATCTTTATCTATGGATAAAGATGGCCATAGTGTTTCAAAAACATTTTTTTAGGCACTTAGTTTCCTGCATAAGCCCCACAAACCATTTGGGGGCATCACTTTATAGTAAAGCAGGCATGTTAACTCATTATACCTTTTGACATTCTTATTACTTGTTACCATGTAGGGTATAGTTTTAGATAGAGAAGGGAGTGGGGGATGACATTTTATGAAGATATTAAAAACTTGTGAGTGGAACATTATCCCAACTTTGTTGTTCTAGGATCAGTCTTCTTTGTTTCCTTCTCCATTTTCCCCATTATCATCATCATCATGGTCTTCTTCTTCTTCATGTATCACCTGTTCATTTTATTTTGGTAGCCCCTTGTTATTTCTTTTTTGCATCTTCTTCTCTTAACTCCTTCCTCTCTGCAGCCAATTTCTAAATAAGTGCATCTCAATGACTCGTCCATGAAGCAGCTAAGAAGTGGCTTATAACATTAACAATGTATGCAATATTCGGTTTGGTCATTGAAAGATAGTTCAATTTGCTCACAAGTCTCATATATCTCCCTGGGTTATCTAACATCTCCCCCTGATCTGGTAGTAACTTGGAGTTTGAATCCACTGGGGTATCTACCGGTCTACATCCTCACACGCCTGCTTCAGAAACATGTCCAATAAATATGTTCGCTGAGAAAGAAATATCTATTTATTGGATCTTGCCACCTCGATACTAAAGAAATATCTCAACGGTCCTTGACCCTTTGTCTAAAATTTCTTCAACTTTAGCTCACTAATTCTTAGAATATCATTATCCGTAATTTATGTTGCACGGACAAAACAACATTGAAATGGATACGACACACGGACATATGATGAATTCTCAACAATACACATGGCACGTGTGTCAGATTTGTTTCGGACACGACACGACTCACATTATAGTAGTGTTCGTGCGACATAGACCGTAATTCACTTTCCCTTATGGTAGTGAAAGAAGACATAATGAATCTTTTGGGAATAAGGAGTCTAAATTCCTGCATAATGGATGTAAATCTTCCAAACCATGCAAGATATTGTTTCAATCCATATAATGATTTTCTCAACCGACAAACTTTCACGGACTCTCTCTGAGCAACAAAATGAGTTGATTGCTCCATGTAGAGCTCTTCCTCAAGAACATCATGAAGGAAAACATTCTTGATGTCAAGCTGATGTAGGGGTCATGATAAGTGGCAACAAGAGAAATAAGAAGGCACATAGAGGTTATTTTGATGATAGGGGAAAAGGTATCCAGATAATCAACTCTGTACATCTGAGAATACCCTTTGGCCACCAATTAAGCCTTCAAATGAGCAAAAGAGTCATATGTATTAAGTTTCAACCAATTGCTTTCGTCCCATTTGGAAGCGATACCGAATCTCAAGTTCCATTCTGCTCTAAAGCTGTCATCTCCTATTTTATAGCCTCTTGCCAATCTAGATGGGACAAGGCCTCTGATAAAGAGGAGACAAAAGCATGTAAAGATGGAGACAAATGAGCATAAGAATAAAATTTATATAAAGAATGCGAAGTACACTCCGTTTGCCCTTGTGAAGAGCAATAAATTAATCAAGATCAGATTGTACTTCATCATCAATTGGAAGAGATGGAACATTATCAGAAGAAGGCACACTCTCATGAGAAGAAAAAATATACTCACCAGGTTGAGTAACATGAACTGGAGCAGCAGAGGGAACTGACATAGATGCTGAGTCTTGAATACATTCTTCACTCAGTGTATAACATACACCTGTATGGACTTATCCTGAGTAGGTGGCAATGGTTCCAAATACACTTGGCTTGAAGGTGACTCGAGGTGAGGAGATGGTTTTAAAAGAGAGTAAATAGGATCATCATCAACAGACTCTAGTGTAGATAAATCTTTTTCAAAGTAGGGTTTAGACTCAAAGAAGGTAATACTAACAGAAATCACAAATTTATTCAAATTAGGATGGTAACACCTGTACCATTTTGAGTCTTAGAATATCCTTAAAAAAACTCATTTAATAGCTCTTGGATCTAATTTAGTTGTCAGTGCGATTATCATACACAAAATAGACACATTCAATTTTTTTTGTTGGTAAAGGAAAGAGAGTTGTATGTGGATAGAGTAAGGAGTACATGACCTGACCCCTCAATAATAGATGAGGGCATGTGATTGATAAGATAGCAAGCCGTAAGAACTGTATCACATCAAAACACTTTAGGAACTCTAATATGAATCAAAAGCATACGTGCATCTTCTAACAAGTGTCTATTTTTGTGTTTTGCAATATTGTTTAGCTGAGGAGTATAATAACATAGAGATTGGTGAACTATACCAGACTGTGACATAAAGTCTACAAAAGACGAGCTAAAAAACTCTTTGGAATTGTCAGATCTTAGAATACGCACAAATGTATCAAATGATTTTTAATCTCAGCATAAAATTTTGAAAAACAGAAAGCACTTTTGAACATTTTTTCATTAAATGTAGCCATGTTACACGAGAGTAATCATCCATAAATATATAAAATATTTAAATCAAGTTTTGAATTGACTTGACATGGGCCCAAACATCAAAGTGTACTAACTCAAAAGGTTTATTCACTCTTTTATTGTAACGCCCCGATTCCACGGATACGGGGACGTCACTGCGACGTATATACGTAGGTCATAAATTGCCCCCACGTATATACGCTAAGCATAAAAGTACAAGCAAGGATCAGAGTACAACACAAAGCGTGGTATACACACACATGCCAACATAAAAGGTACATATACAAAGTCATCACAGTGTATGATAAACATTACATATTACATATGTCTTTTATCACAACCAAGTCCAAAAGTCAAATATACAATAAGAAGACAAAATGCTCACGAGTAGGATGAAGATCCCGTGAGTCAAAAGGAGTCAGGTGCAAGGAACTGGAGCTAAGATGCCTGCTCGCTAAGGAGAGCTCGATCTACGGTGGACAACTCCACTTCGATCCAAGCTCCGGAATCTGAATATGCAAATCCAAGGAATCAAGACATATAACAATAAATGAGCTACAGCCAAGTGGCTAAGAGACATGAATAGGGGTTAGAACACAAGTATGGAATATAAGGACAGGTATTAACATAATCATAAAACGGAAAATACAAGTAAAGCTGATTACAAGCAAAAGTGATTGTATATGCTTAAGTCACGGTCCCATGAGACTAATACATCGAGGGAATAATCCAAACAAGGAAACCCTCATCTATATACCGTTATCTCATGCCACGGTAATCCCAAGCATATAGAATCAGAGTTGCAAACCATATGATAGTCAAAAAGGAATGCATAATAAGAATGACAAGGATCATGACAAGATCAAAACCGGAATCATCACTGGAATCATAACAAGTAAAGTAGGAGTCACAATATAACATGAGTCATAACAGGGACTATGACATGAAACAATAATCATAACAATAACCATAATTGAGCCTATTATTATTATTACTCGTCTGACCCATATATCTCGGTATGTGTCTCGGTATCGATCCCAACTCACACACATCCATATATAAGAAAGTCGAGGGTCGTTGTCGGAAGTAGATGGAGAACTGATAACACTTCTTATAGTAGTTTCCATACACCTGGAACCGGTTTGGAGGCCCAAGTCCCCCTAACAGTCATCTAATGTGGGCCCAAGGTCCCACTAACAGTTATCTACTATATTTCGTCCCCCTACTATAAGCAAGGTATCATTCCGGCATCCATCACTTCCACCCATACCCCATACAAGTTGTAGCTTATTAAGGATTATCAGTTTACGGGAATAAGTGAACATAACAGTAATAGCCCTACAGATTCAAGAGGTGGCCCCCACAGATTCAAGAGGTGGCCCCCACCGTGTGGTGTGGCACTTTGTTCCATGTGGCACTTTGCTCTGAGGGAAAGGATTCTAGAGGTGGCCCCCACCGAGTATGGTGTGGCACTTAGTTCCATAAAACAAGGCAGGGTTCCCGTAAACACGATAATCATAAAGTCAAGTGTATCATGCTTGGTTTAAGAGATAGCATGACAAGGTGGTAATATATAACAAGCAATAAACATAACGAAGAATTAATAATTGGCCGGGTCACTCATGACCTAACAAGAGGGTCTAACAAGGTAGTGGCATGTCAGTTGGTCAGGTGATAACATATTAGGTGTCATGTGATATACATGTGTTAAAAGGAAATAGATAACTGACAAGGCTGTATTAAGGTAAGGCAAGTGGAAACATAGAAACAACTTAGGGTTCAACGACCTCAAAGGGTCTGCCACGCATGCTATAAAATAAGGAAGCAATAGTATCACGGCAAGGTACAAGTATAAGAATGAAATAAGCAATTACAGGGCAATACATAAACATAGAATTATGGAGTAACTAGAAGTAATATACACCAAGTAACGAGTCATGAAGCACTGTATACAAATACCTGAACCAAGCATAAGATCCAAAGTTTAGATAGGAATCAACTATAACAATCAGACAAAGTTAGTCGACTAGGTCAAGAGAGTAGTCGACTAATAGAAGGGTTAGTCGACTAACAGTAGGGTACAGTCGACTAAAACTGTGTAACAGAGAGTTGGGTTTCTGATTCAGGAAATGTTAGTCGACTAGGGTCAAGGGAGTAGTCGACTAATAGAAGAGTCAAGTCGACTAACAGATACTTAAGTCGACTAAGTCTGTGATACAGAAAGTTGGGGTTTTCTGGTTCAGGAAGGGTTAGTCGACTAGGTGGATTCAGGAGTCGACTAATAGTGATTTCCAGAGAGTTGAGATTTGTTTCCAGGGAAGATTAGTCGACTAATATTTGGGGTAAGTCGACTAATACTGTGTTTTCCAGAAAAGTTAAGTTTCAGCTAAGTGTTCTAGTCGACTAGCTCCTAGGTTAAGTCGACTAATCGTGGTCGTGAGCAGAGTACAGAACTGAATCTAGGGTTTGGGTTTGATGGCCTAAAAATGTGATTTTTATGTTATGTGTGTACAAGATATGAAGGTATAAGTACAATAGGAAGTGATCAAGTCTTGGTGAGTAAAGATACTCACTTGGATGGTTTAATTGGAGCTTGATCCAAGGAGGAGATGATGGCTTCAATCCACAATTAGTTGTTGCTTGAGATGGAGAAGGTGATCTTGGTGCTGCTTTGGGAGTTGGAGGTTGAAGATGAAGTCTTGACGATGCCCTAGATGAAGCCCTTGAAGTCTTGAGAGGGAGGAGGGATCTTGGTGAAGAGGATTTCTCTTTTGGTGAAGTGAGGAAGAAAGTGGAGTGAAGTGTAAAGGGAAATTATATATATGATTGGGATTTTGTAAAGGGGTGAAATAAGGTAGATGTGATGGGGGTTTTTGCAAAAAGGGGAGGGGGTGAGGTGTCCCTCACCTGGCCACTTGGCCGGCTATGGGAGAGAGAGAGAATGAGTGGGATTAGATGGAAAGTGAGTGGGAAATGAGGTGGAAATTGGAGAAGGTGGGAAATTGGAAAATTGGGATTTTGGAAAAGCTTTGATTTGTGGAGGAAGGAAAGGAATAGGAAAAGGAAAGAAATGAAATGATAAAGAGATATCTTCTCTTGGACCCAAAATGAAACTGCTGAATAGACAGATACCCGGGTTAAAGTCAAAGATGTGGAAATCAATTCGGAAAATGCCGGAATCGTCCGAAATTCAAGTATCTCGGATCGACTCGAAATAATTATCAAAAATCAATAATAATATATAAAGACCAATAGTGAAATCCGTTTGAAGAAATACTTTATAGTTTTGAAACTAAAAATCCTGGAATCAGCTACCTACCGACTCCGAAAGAATTTTCATAAAATCATAAAATTCTCAGAAAAAGAATGTAATAAGAAACATGATTCTAAGTAATTATGTCTAAAGGATCATCATGAAATTCCAAACAATTTGAGAATTAAAAATCCAGGAATCGGTCAGCGGCACTGGCCGACACCGGTTTTGAAGAAATTCATTTTAATTCCAGAAAAATCTAGGAAATCATGGAAAACCTAATATATTGGAAAATAACGTTTAAAACTGAAATCGGTCAAATCTACATATCAGAAAGACTAGATCGAAGAATATACTATGATCGGGCCCTCGGTTCAGACTAGGGCTGACTCCGAGTCCACGAATCCAAATCCAAGACAAAACAATCATATAAGGAATTCATAAAACAGCATAAATACAGGAAACAAGTCGAAAAAATACGATCGAAAATCTGAATACGCAACTAAGTACGTATTCCGGGAACGGGGTATTACAATCCACCCCCTTACAAAAAATTGCGTCCTCGCAATTTCGTTAAGGGGATAAATTGAACACGAAGGGGACAAGGGCACGAATAAAGGCTTCATAAAACCAAAACAGAGAATAAGATAAACACAAGAAGGACTAGAATGAACAATGATAGAATGACAATGGAAAAATATTAAGAAAGATAACCAACTCAAATACAAGAAATGGGGTAGTGGTTACCACGATATCCTAAGGCTCCTGATCTGGATACTGGTCTTCCCACTCTGCTGCATCGCCTGAGGTCTCTGCTGCCATGAAGTGAACTTGGCCTCTGCCCTGATCTGCTCTGGCTCTCATTCCTCTCTGCTGATGATCATACCGTTGGGGTGGAAATGGAACTCTTCGATCAACAGGTTCAGGGTTCCTCCTCAGTGGTGGCGCTGGAAGTGCTGGAGCTGGACGTGCTGGAGCTGGAAGAGCTGGTCTGACTGGTGCCGTATGCTCAAACTTTCTGTACCGGCAATCCCTGAGTGCATGACCTCTTGCCCCACATGCCAAACATAATCCATTGGCCACCCGACAATCTCTCTTATAGTGTCCGGGCCTGTGGCAGAAATTGCATGTGATCTGAGGAAGAGGAGTTTGGAATGGTCTCTTCATCATCGGGCCCTGGGTTGCCCTATCCGCATCCTCCTCATCCATCAACTCAAAAGGCCTCTTCTTGGCTTGGCTCTTCATCTGATTCTCCTTCTTCTTCTCCAGTCCACGCTCTACTTCTCGAGCTATGGTGAGAACCTCTGAATATGTCTTCAGCTGTTGGGGCATCAAGAATACTTGTAGGTCCATCTGTAATCCCTGCTGAAATCTGCTTGCCCGCTTCTCTTCATCCGTCACCATATACGGGGCAAAGCGGCTCAATCTGAGAAACTCCGCGGCATACTCATCCACGGACTTACTCCCCTGCCGAAGTCTGATGAATTGCTCTTCCATGTCCTTCTGGGCTGTGACAGGGAAGAATCTGCTGTAAAAACTCTTGGAGAAGGTGTCCCAAGTGACAGGCTTCTCCAATCTGGCCTCCTCTGCTAGCCACCAAGTCCTGGCTATATCCTTCAGTTGAATCTTGGCAATCTCAACTTGGTTCTCCTGTGGAACTCTGGCTGCATTCACAAGTCTGAGGTGTCGGTCAACCATTGCTCAGCATCCAAGGGTTTCTCTCCACCCGTGAATATGGCTGGCTGCAGTCTTCTGAAATCCGATATATTCCCCGGCCTTTGTTCCTTAGGTGCTGCTATCTCTTGCCGGAGAAGCTCGGTCTGCTGTTGCTGATTCTCCATCATCATCTGGATAACCCTCAATATATCCACATTCTCTCCCGCTGCTCCATTCGATGCTGATCCAGAGTTGCTGCGACCCGATCTCCTCTCCATACTAGGATGGCTAAAGATAACTGGAAGGAGTTGGAAAAATGGAAGGATTTCAGGATATGAAGGAAGAAATCTAGGAGGACTAAATGTAGAATCAAGAAGGACTAGATAACTTTGTACATTGTAGTTGGCAATAGCAAACTACTAGAATTTGCCACTTGCTTGTACTATAGGTGGGAGAGCCTAAGCTCTGATACCAACCTGTAACGCCCCGATTCCACGGATACGGGGACGTCACTGCGACGTATATACGTAGGTCATAAATTGCCCCCACGTATATACGCTAAGCATAAAAGTACAAGCAAGGATCAGAGTACAACACAAAGCGTGGTATACACACACATGCCAACATAAAGGTACATATACAAAGTCATCACAGTGTATGATAAACATTACATATTACATATGTCTTTTATCACAACCAAGTCCAAAAGTCAAATATACAATAAGAAGACAAAATGCTCACGAGTAGGATGAAGATCCCGTGAGTCAAAAGGAGTCAGGTGCAAGGAACTGGAGCTAAGATGCCTGCTCGCTAAGGAGAGCTCGATCTACGGTGGACAACTCTACTTCGATCCAAGCTCCGGAATCTGAATATGCAAATCCAAGGAATCAAGACATATAACAATAAATGAGCTACAGCCAAGTGGCTAAGAGACATGAATAGGGGTTAGAACACAAGTATGGAATATAAGGACAGGTATTAACATAATCATAAAACGGAAAATACAAGTAAAGCTGATTACAAGCAAAAGTGATTGTATATGCTTAAGTCACGGTCCCATGAGACTAATACATCGAGGGAATAATCCAAACAAGGAACCCTCATCTATATACCGTTATCTCATGCCACGGTAATCCCAAGCATATAGAATCAGAGTTGCAAACCATATGATAGTCAAAAAGGAATGCATAACAAGAATGACAAGGATCATGACAAGATCAAAACCGGAATCATCACTGGAATCATAACAAGTAAAGTAGGAGTCACAATATAACATGAGTCATAACAGGGACTATGACATGAAACAATAATCATAACAATAACCATAATTGAGCCTATTATTATTATTACTCGTCTGACCCATATATCTCGGTATGTGTCTCGGTATCGATCCCAACTCACACACATCCATATATAAGAAAGTCGAGGGTCGTTGTCGGAAGTAGATGGAGAACTGATAACACTTCTTATAGTAGTTTCCATACACCTGGAACCGGTTTGGAGGCCCAAGTCCCCCTAACAGTCATCTAATGTGGGCCCAAGGTCCCACTAACAGTTATCTACTATATTTCGTCCCCCTACTATAAGCAAGGTATCATTCCGGCATCCATCACTTCCACCCATACCCCATACAAGTTGTAGCTTATTAAGGATTATCAGTTTACGGGAATAAGTGAACATAACAGTAATAGCCCTACAGATTCAAGAGGTGGCCCCCACAGATTCAAGAGGTGGCCCCCACCGTGTGGTGTGGCACTTTGTTCCATGTGGCACTTTGCTCTGAGGGAAAGGATTCTAGAGGTGGCCCCCACCGAGTATGGTGTGGCACTTAGTTCCATAAAACAAGGCAGGGTTCCCGTAAACACGATAATCATAAAGTCAAGTGTATCATGCTTGGTTTAAGAGATAGCATGACAAGGTGGTAATATATAACAAGCAATAAAACATAACGAAGAATTAATAATTGGCCGGGTCACTCATGACCTAACAAGAGGGTCTAACAAGGTAGTGGCATGTCAGTTGGTCAGGTGATAACATATTAGGTGTCATGTGATATACATGTGTTAAAAGGAAATAGATAACTGACAAGGCTGTATTAAGGTAAGGCAAGTGGAAACATAGAAACAACTTAGGGTTCAACGACCTCAAAGGGTCTGCCACGCATGCTATAAAATAAGGAAGCAATAGTATCACGGCAAGGTACAAGTATAAGAATGAAACAAGCAATTACAGGGCAATACATAAACATAGAATTATGGAGTAACTAGAAGTAATATACACCAAGTAACGAGTCATGAAGCACTGTATACAAATACCTGAACCAAGCATAAGATCCAAAGTTTAGATAGGAATCAACTATAACAATCAGACAAAGTTAGTCGACTAGGTCAAGAGAGTAGTCGACTAATAGAAGGGTTAGTCGACTAACAGTAGGGTACAGTCGACTAAAACTGTGTAACAGAGAGTTGGGTTTCTGATTCAGGAAATGTTAGTCGACTAGGGTCAAGGGAGTAGTCGACTAATAGAAGAGTCAAGTCGACTAACAGATACTTAAGTCGACTAAGTCTGTGATACAGAAAGTTGGGGTTTTCTGGTTCAGGAAGGGTTAGTCGACTAGGTGGATTCAGGAGTCGACTAATAGTGATTTCCAGAGAGTTGAGATTTGTTTCCAGGGAAGATTAGTCGACTAATATTTGGGGTAAGTCGACTAATACTGTGTTTTTCAGAAAAGTTAAGTTTCAGCTAAGTGTTCTAGTCGACTAGCTCCTAGGTTAAGTCGACTAATCGTGGTCGTGAGCAGAGTACAGAACTGAATCTAGGGTTTGGGTTTGATGGCCTAAAAATGTGATTTTTATGTTATGTGTGTACAAGATATGAAGGTATAAGTACAATAGGAAGTGATCAAGTCTTGGTGAGTAAAGATACTCACTTGGATGGTTTAATTGGAGCTTGATCCAAGGAGGAGATGATGGCTTCAATCCACAATTAGTTGTTGCTTGAGATGGAGAAGGTGATCTTGGTGCTGCTTTGGGAGTTGGAGGTTGAAGATGAAGTCTTGACGATGCCCTAGATGAAGCCCTTGAAGTCTTGAGAGGGAGGAGGGATCTTGGTGAAGAGGATTTCTCTTTTGGTGAAGTGAGGAAGAAAGTGGAGTGAAGTGTAAAGGGAATTATATATATGATTGGGATTTTGTAAAGGGGGTGAAATAAGGTAGATGTGATGGGGGTTTTTGCAAAAGGGGAGGGGGTGAGGTGTCCCTCACCTGGCCACTTGGCCGGCTATGGGAGAGAGAGAGAATGAGTGGGATTAGATGGAAAGTGAGTGGGAAATGAGGTGGAAATTGGAGAAGGTGGGAAATTGGAAAATTGGGATTTTGGAAAAGCTTTGATTTGTGGAGGAAGGAAAGAATAGGAAAAGGAAAGAAATGAAATGATAAAGAGATATCTTCTCTTGGACCCAAAATGAAACTGCTGAATAGACAGATACCCGGGTTAAAGTCAAAGATGTGGAAATCAATTCGGAAAATGCCGGAATCGTCCGAAATTCAAGTATCTCGGATCGACTCGAAATAATTATCAAAAATCAATAATAATATATAAAGACCAATAGTGAAATCCGTTTGAAGAAATACTTTATAGTTTTGAAACTAAAAATCCTGGAATCAGCTACCTACCGACTCCGAAAGAATTTTCATAAAATCATAAAATTCTCAGAAAAAGAATGTAAATAAGAACATGATTCTAAGTAATTATGTCTAAAGGATCATCATGAAATTCCAAACAATTTGAGAATTAAAAATCCAGGAATCGGTCAGCGGCACTGGCCGACACCGGTTTTGAAGAAATTCATTTTAATTCCAGAAAAATCTAGGAAATCATGGAAAACCTAATATATTGGAAAATAACGTTTTAAAACTGAAATCGGTCAAATCTACATATCAGAAAGACTAGATCGAAGAATATACTATGATCGGGCCCTCGGTTCAGACTAGGGCTGACTCCGAGTCCACGAATCCAAATCCAAGACAAAACAATCATATAAGGAATTCATAAAACAGCATAAATACAGGAAACAAGTCGAAAAATACGATCGAAAATCTGAATACGCAACTAAGTACGTATTCCGGGAACGGGTATTACATTTATTGACTCACATCAACACACCGTGATGTTTACCCAATTGACAAGATCCACAATCTGACACCAAGGTTCTAAATATCAGATATCGGGATCGCATCAGATGTGAGGTTTCATATCAGATATCGGATATCGGGATACGCGCGCATATCGGGCGAGCATATCGGACACTGTATATAATGAAATATTGATAATAAAAAGTTGGTTAGTGTCATATATATAATCTATCAAATAAAAATGATGTAATTAACCTGCTTCTCTCTATATGTGAGCAAGGGGAGCTTATCGAGCTTAGGGAATGAAAGGGAGGTAAGTGTCGTCGCCGTCAATCCACAGAGGAGAAAAATTAAGGCTCAATTTTTATCGAGCCCTAACGATGCAAGCAACACTTATATAGTCGGGTGACTGGTCGGGTTTGGGTTCCATGTTGATGGGTTAAAAAAAATGATCCCAATTAAATAAATCCATATTAGCCGATTTTGTGCGGCTCATATTGAGCAATTTATCGGCCTATATTTCAAATATCGTCTATTTTTTGCTACAAATGATATGGGCGAACGATTTTCCCATATCGCATCAACAGCAGGCAAAAAATGAGATATTGACTGGTATCTCAGCCAATATTTAAACAATGTCTGACACACAAATACATGACTCAAAGCATGAACCGATTTTTTAAAACTTTCTAAATAAGGATGATCTAACTAACAATGAATATCTTAGTAAAAAGTAGAACTGGAGCATGCCATTGCATGATCGGTGTCTAGGTGATAAAGGCTTTCGATATCATGCCCTATGCTAATCGTTTTCTGCGTCTCAAGCTCTTGAAATACAGTGATCTGGAAAAAAAGTTACTGAACAATTTAAAGATTTTGTAAGTTGGCTAACTGATAACAAATTGAACAAAAATTTTGGAACATAAAGAACATATGATAGTGATAAAGATTGTGTAGCATTAATGGCGCTTACACTTTCTATATAAGATGTAAAACCATATGCTAATGTTACAGAAGTAGCGATGACACTGTATGCAAGGTGGATAAAATACCTTTATTCCCAGTCATATGATTAGAAGCTCCATAATCAATAATCCAAGTACAAGAAACAGTAACCATAAGACAAGCAGTGGAATTACCCGTCTGAGTTTAAATTGTCATAGAAAAAGAGGATGCTACAGTTTAAGTAGACTAAAATTGTTAGAACATTTGATAACTTCCAAACTCGTCGTCATACATGATCACACTCCTAAGACAAAGACTCCTAAACTGATGCCACATGAGCTGCTCGTGAAGGCTTTTCTGTTAGTTCTCAACATGTGAACTTGGTGTGACCTTGGTCCTTGCAGAAGATTTTGAGCTCAACAACTCCATTTGAACTACCTTTAACTCCAAATCTGCCTCCTGATAGCCAATACCTTGTCCCCTAGGGCCATGGCCTCCACCACATTTGTTTTTTCTGCTATAATCACCAATTGCCCTAGTTGTCTCTGCTGAACATCTTAGGCGGATCATTCCTAAGATTCTCCTTCACCGTGCTGGTGTTGAGACTCCTCTGAAAAGACGTTATGTAATAAAGTGTACCTCTCTAATAATGAGTTCACATCTAAATTCTCAATCATGTATGACCGTGCAGATGCAAACTCAACAACAGGAACATAAAGACATCCAGCTGCTCTCACTGAGTCTGCATCTTCCTCGCATTTGTAGATATATAAAAATTGCCCTAGTTGTCTCTGTTGAACATCTTAGGCGGATCATTCCTAAGATTCTCCTTCACCGTGCTGGTGTTGAGGCTCCTCTGAAAAGATGTTATGTAATAAAGTGTACGTCTCCAATAATGAGTTTGTAGCTAAATTCCCAATCATGTATGACCGTGCAGATGCAAACTCAACAACAGGAACATAAGGACACCCAGCTGCTTTCACTGAGTCTGCATCTTCCTCGCATTTGTAGATATATGAAATAATGTCCTCAGCTCCTCAAATGTTGTCTTGAAGTCGGTGTAATCCAGTGAAAGGGGCTTACTCTCCTTTTTACCTTGAATTAACTCTTGAACCACAACATATGCCCTATTCAGATTGTTCGATCATGAGTACAACTCTTGTAAACACTCTCACATCTCTCTCACAGTTGATGTATGTGCATCACCACATCTTGTGTCTTCACCTCTAAGTTGTTCAAAATCTAGGAGAGAAATTGTGCATCATCTCGCCCCCACTAATATGTCATCAGCTTTGAAGGACCCTCAGTCAAGCGGGTTCTTCTTATCCCGCCCTTTTCAACATTCTAAATGTCGAATGTAGGGCCAACTTTGGACGGTAAAACTAAACATCAAATTGCAGATATCAAGAAAATTTCGGGGAATTTAGTAAATTTCAGTGTCAATATTGAGGGTTATATATATCACATATAGTATGTCTTAAATATCAAAAATATCACATATATGATATATCAAGACAATAAATATATAAACCATCTTGTTTAGGTATGTTTATCTCGGCAACTTGCATTAAACTTATAGATATGAATATGTAATCGCTAACCGAACTCCAAGTTGTACCTAATTGAACACTAAGCTACAAAATATGAACATAGAATCAATATTCAATAAACAGGAAAGATCAAAACCATATAGATTTAATAACTTAAGATTGAAAATACAAATTTAGATTGATAATTCAATCTCAATGCATGATGAAGACTAAGCTTGCAAATTGTCAATACAATTATACAAACAATTACAACAATTCATTTCAATATTGAAGGAAAAAAGAACAAATAATTTAATTAACTTGCTTTCACTGTCCTAAAAACCTTAGTCTCCAACCGATAGAGCAATTCGATCCAACTCTTGGTTCTCAAGTATTCTTAAATCTGAAAAAATATTTGAAATTTAAAAAAATAAAATACTTCAATTTTGCAAACTTTCTTGATAATAAAAAAAGGGAAATGGTAAAAAAAGGAATGAAATGGCAGACTTGCCTTGCCACTGCTTGCCGCTTCAGGGTAGAGTGTTGATGCTTGGAGACGTTAGTTGAAGGTTAGTGAAGGTTGTTGGGGTCAGCGAAGGCCTCACGATCTTGTCTCAGGTTAGGGGGAAGCTCTCACAACCTCATCGGAGCTTGGCAGTGGGTCACGCGACCTTGCCAAAGCTGTGTGGTTCTCGCAGCGTCGCTAGAGCTGGGGTGGCACTCGCAGCCTCATCGGAGCTCGGGTGGCGGGGTGGTTATCGCAAATGAGGGAAAGCACTTGCGATTCTTTATCTCTCTTTCTCTCTCTCTCTCTCTCATGAGATTAGGGATCGCGAATGAGCCCTAATTCACTCGTGAATGAGTTATATAGAAGCACATCGGGTCGAGTCTTAATGGGTTCAAACCCAAAAGAAAAAAAATCAAAGTTACTAACTAATTGTGGCCGATATTTGTCAGCCGTAATAGCGGCCGAAATTTCGGGTTTTGGCGACATCAAGCTAAAAATGACATACGAAACGGGGTTAACATTTTCGTGTCAGCCACATTATTTTTTGAAATTTCTGCCAATATTTAGAACATTGGTCCTTTCATATGTATCTCTGATGAAAAACGTGCGGACCGCAATCACCTTCAATCTAAAAAGAACAGAAATTATGGTTTTGAAAAGAAGATATAAGAATTGGATGAGAAGGGATAAATTCGGGCTTTACACCCCTTGCATCACGGGTTTCCCACCAAAAACTCAAAGAGTACAATTTCAAGAATTTTTAACTGAAAAGTTTTAATTCAATGATTCAATAATCCAAAAGAGAAGTCTAATGAGCCTATTTATAGGCCTTACAAAAGTTCAACTCTAGAAAATTATGGATGTACTAAACACCCACACAAAATAGAACACAATTAGACAAAATAAATTAAAAATCAAAATGACTAAAATCAAAAGAAGGCAGCACGCGATGTCCTCATCATTTCCCCTAGGGTGAAAAAACTCAACCCTGTCGAGTGTGGACTGAAAAGTTGTTGCTGGCTGCGATAATGCTCGAGTAGATCAGGACAAGCCGTCAGAGATCCTCCTCAATAGTCTAAATTTTTTTGATTCAGGTCTTCCTCTCTAATTAATAAGATATCATCGATTCCTTCATCTCTAATAGAGACAATCTGATCAACCAAAATATAATCTATATTTTCTATTGCATGGGATAATTTAGGAGGAATTGGAGATAATGGAGGGCTCTTAGAAGGAAGGTCGTGGGTAGACTCATCCATGAATTGATTAAAATGAGTATTAAGAGCTACATGGAATCAAATCATTAACATTAAAGTGCAATTAATGCAAAAATCTGGTGGGATGTCACCACATAAACAATTGAATTGATCTTCTTGCAGATTTGAAAAGGTCTAGCGTTTTGCTCGTGCAATTTCTTCACGGTTCCCTGAGAAAATCGTTCAGGTCTCAGACGGACTATCACATAGTCGCCAACATTAAATGTTCTCAATTAACGATGAAAATCAGTAGAAGCTTTATAATTAACATTAAGTTTCATTATTTCAGCTCTGATTTCCTCATGTAATGCACGTATGTGAGATGCAGATGCAGAGTCTAATACCCTAAAATGGTGTAGTGTTGACAATAGTGGAGGAAGGGGTTGGCGGCCAGAACATGGTGAGCAATGGAGGAAAAGAGGTAGCTGTAGCAATTGGTGTTAGAGGAGATGGAGTCGGTAGTAGAGCCGTGGAGGGAAAGAAGGGCTCCTTTGTTGAATGTTGTAGGTGTCCGCTCAGGCTGTCTAAATTTGGGCCTCAAGGGTATACTTAATCTTTTTATTTTTATATACAAACTGACACATGTTAGATTGATTGTAGATGGTGATATTTTTATCGAACAATCATGATTTACTTAGAATAATCTGACCTACATCAATGGTGACCACATTATACCAGATCTTGTCCTTGTAAAAATTAAAGTCGATCATGACAAGACATTGTGCTTTACTTCTTGGGTCGTGAGTTAATTTATAACACTTTGTTCTGGTGGGGATGGGGGTATTGTCTTTAATTCACACCTTTCAATTACCTTGAATGATACTTTCACCACAATCTTCTTATAGTTCTCATTTCCAATCTTAGTGAACATGTGAAAGATTGTACTTCTTCTCCAATATTGACTTATTGGGGTTGCGTTGAGGTGCACCTAACTACTCTTAAATGGATTCTGTCGTTATTAGGAGTTAGGCCAGTTGATACTAAAGTCCTAATGCAGCTACTGAATTCACGATCTTCAGCAGAAACATTCGAATCATCATCTTGTTGGTGCACAACCACATTCAGATCATTTTCTTCTACATCTTCTAGGGGGACTTCCACTAAGAGTATTTTGGTTGGTTCGGGCATTGGGTTGCAAAGTGACCATACCCTTGACATTTATAACACTGGGTACGTGCGTTGGTCTTTGCTGGTTCACTAACAAGTTTCCTCTCAAATGTTATCGATTTTATACTAGATGGACCCGTTGGTTTAATATTTGAAGAACTGAATAATGATTTGCTCTGGACTGGGAAGGATGGGTTATAATTAAGTTTGCTGGCGGTTGTGGACTTAGAGCATCTCTAAAATCCGTTCGATGAAAGAAGGATTTTTAGACTCATCTAGGTCAGTACCATCTAATATGCTTGCTCTAAAGTCGTGACGCTTCTAGCTATGAGCTCTCGACGATAGTCATCCTTAAGACCTGACCTACATCTAGATAGGGTTTGTTCTGAAGACTCAAATTCGATGGCACCACATGAATTCAAGTATTCATCAAACTTTGCGATGTAATCGGTGGCTGACTTATTTCCTTGAGTTAACCTATTCCACTTGTCCAATAATTGCCACCTGAACAAAGGTGGAACATATTTTAGTTTAACTTTCTCTTTCATTCCCTCCCAAGTCTTAAGTGGATCATCCCTTCTATATCTTATCATCCTTTTAGGGTTCTCCCAATATTGTCTGGCTTGTCCAGTTAGTTTCATCATCGCAAATCAAATTTTTCTAAACTCGGACATGTCACACCAACGAAAGGAGCGACCTTTAAGCCTGAGGGTCTAAATGTCTGTCAAAGAAGAGATCATCTACTTTTACACTTTTAATATACTAGGCATTTGTGTACTTAGTGTGGGTGGGTTGATCTTGCCTATGCTGGGGTGACTTATTATTAGCTCGAGATTCATTATCCTCTACGTGAACTGAGGTTCTCTGTTGGTTAGTTTCTAACCTATCAAGTCGTGTGGCTAAATCTTTGCAATCAGCTTGATCTTTATTCTCTTGTAGTCATTGGTCCATTTGGTCCAATTTAGCAAGGGGCGTGTTAAGTGTATCTTTAAGATAAAGCCCATTTACGCAGAAGTTTCTCCTAGTGAAAAAGTTTTACCATTTCTAACTGGCATGCAAATTACTAATTAATCCTAAATGCAAACTGCCATAAAGCGAGATGTATGATAATGCATGAGGAATCAAAGATCAAATTAATGATAAATAACACCAACTATTAAATTTTATTAATTAACACATGATTAAGAAAATATAATATTGAGACAATAATTTAAACTGCACGTACTAACACAGTAAAAATTTCAAATTAATTCAAGAGATCACTAATTCAAATTAATTGAGTTGTACAATTAATATCAATTTTGATTTTGCTGGTTAGATTCACACAAACTCACTTTTTGTGGGCAACAGTCAATAGATTTTATCTTGCGACAGAGTTACCTATCTTAATTAAGAAAGAGAAATAACTGAACAGAAATTTCAACGATTACCTAAGAGACGACCATAGCTCGAGCCTAGATGTGAAGGTTGCAATGCGTAGTTCTGTTGTCGACGAATCTACTGCTTTGAAAATGGCTCGATTCGGGCTTGAAACAAGTTCAAAACGGCCCCTGAAAGAACTAAACTGCAGCCAAGACGGACTGAGCTTAGGCGAGTCAACTTACTGAGTTAACTCGGACTGTTTGAGTCGGCTTGAAGTAGGTGACATCAGTAGAAGTGGGTTGGGTTGGATCTAGGTTGCGAGCGGGTCTGGTCTTTAAGCGGGTTTGAGATTTTAAACCCGAAATCAAATTCCACACAAAATTCAACCCGATCCTGAGCTGCTACAGTAAAGGCTTGGCGGCGTATATTGACGGCGATGAGGACAAGGGATCTGATGCCGATGAAGGTTGGGATCTGATCGGCAGTGAAGAGTAGATCATGGCGGCGAGGAGGTGTTGTCAGAGTGGTCTCGTGATGGCGACGAGACCTGGCGGAGATCATGATGAGAAGTTGAGGTGGAGATTTGATCGATGACGATGACGATGAGGTCTAGAGATGACGGGGACTAGAGACGATAGGAGATCGGCTTGGACTGGAGATGATGCGAGATTGGCGAGGTTCGTGGTGACGTGAGATCAGCGAGGGTGAGGGAGATGGATCTTGCAGTGGAGGTGCGGTCGATACTTGGCGATGGTGATGGTTGTGATGGCGGCAGAAGAAGTTACAGAAGCGGTGAGAGGGTGGCATGAAGGCGTGTGTTTGCGGTGTGAAGACGAGTGTCTTTGGTGGTGTGAAGTTTGGTTTAAGAGGAAGGAGGGAGGGGGTGGTTGTAGTGGTTGCGTGGCGGGGAAGGAAAGGGAGGGAAGGGGGCGACAGTGTTGTAGAGGGTTTTTTTTTGGGTGTTGAAGTGGAGAAGATGAACAATCGAGGGTTGGATTTTTGGGATTTTCGTGGGGATTTTGGGGATTTCCGCTACAGTTTTTTTCAACAGATCTTGAGCTTTTGATCTGTTTTTTATTTTTTTATTTTTGGGAAAGGAAGAGCTAGTGTTTGGATTTTTTTTAATTAGATCTAGAGCCTGATCTAGATCTAGGGTTTGAGAGAGACTAGGGTTGTAAAAGAGAGAAGAAAATATTGAAGTAGATTGGGACTAAAGTTCTGATATCAAATTGATGTAAAACGGGTGGATCATAATCACCTTCAATCTAGAAAGAATAGAAATTGGGGTTTAGAAAAGAAGATATAAGAATTGGATGAGAAAGGGATAAATTCAGGCTTCACGCCCCTTGTGCTATGGGTTTCACACGCAAAACTCAAGAGCACAATCTCAAGAATTTTTAACTGAAAAGTTTTAATTCAATCATTCAATAATCTAAAAGAAAAGTTAGAGGGTCTATTTATAGGCCTTACAAAAATTCAATTCTAGAAAATAACTGATGTGGTACTAAACGCCCACAAAAAAAAAAAACTTAACTAGACAAATAAATTAAAAAAATCAAAATGACTAAAATAAAAAAGGTAGCACATGATGTCCTTATCAATCTCTACAATTTTACACCACTATGAATAATTCTCACTATCCACAAATAGTTTTCTATATGTGATTTTTCAGAAACAAACTTTTGAACTACAGGCCTGTCTTTGACTCATCTTCCATGACAACCACAAGCAGATCCTCTTTGGGCGTGTTTTGGTTGCAAGGAAGTGGACGGAAGTAAAGAAATGGGGAAGTATAATTGCTCACTTCTCAATCTATCTAAACACTGAAAAAGGAAATAAGAAAACCCTTTTCTTTTTTTCTTCTCTCTTTTACGCAACCATTTCCTCATTTTCAGGGTGCTACAGTTAATTTTGTGGTCATGTAAATCTCATTTGTAATAAGTTGTCGCATAAAACAGTTAATTTTTTAGTTATGTAAATCTCACTTGCATTCTAATTACAGTCCATTTTTTATTTTTCTAATTAATTTTTATTTTAATATTATTTTGCGGTCAACTTTTCCACTTCCACTTTCCATTGCCATCCAAACACCGAAAAGACATAACATTTTTCAAATCACACTTCCCAACAACATCCAAACACCAAAAACTTACTAACAAATTCCTAAGTTTCAAAGGGAACTATTACCACTTCCTCACTTCCTTACTTCCTCACTTCCACCCTTAACCAAACATGCCCTTTATACACCCAAATACAAAGAGAAGATGAACCAATAGACACCAACTTTAACATCAAATGATCCTCCCTTGGAATCCAAATAACAAAGATCTTCCCACGGGATCTAATTACATACACCAAACATCAAACTCCCCCATAAATCAAACACCAAATACACCCAAGAAACCACTACAATCCCTTTTTTTAAAAGAGAATTACAATTTTAGGAGCGGGGTACAGGATAGAAGAAGAACAAGATGACGAGAGATGTGGTCAGATATGTGGTCAGAGTCGTTGGAAACAAGTGTCAAAGGCGACCTCGTGGTGGGGATGCACGAGCGAAGACGAGGTCATCGTCATAGGAATCTATTGTCAAAGTCGGCAGATTCGAGTTCGTGATAGAGACCAGACTTCAAAGACGGGTTGGGATTCGCTAGCGAGGGAGAAGCGAGGGACGAAGATTAGATCGTTGTTGGGATTTGATTGTGAGGGATGAAGTCAGAGAAGATCAGATCATGGTCGGGATCCGATTGCGAGGGAAATGTGAGGGACGAAGTTGAGGGAGAAGATCAGATCGTGGTCGGGAAATTTGGGTGTCAATGCGAGGAAGAAGAAGGGTTAGGGTTAATCTAGCGTTAGTTTAGGTTTTTATCAGAAATCATGGCTCTGATACCATGATAAATTAGGTTTTAGGTAAAAGTTAGATGATTAACCTTGATGGACCTCATCTATTATATATTATTGTAATGTGACTTTTACATAAAGGACCTTATCAATCTAATTATTCTCTAACATTTTCAAGATATTATATTCCTTATTAAGAAACTTTGACAAATTATATAAATGTAGTGTATCGACAATCAAATAGAACTGTGAACCCATCATTCATATTTAACTTATAACTTCTCATTCGCGTGACTGATCTATGATATGTCTTCGATAAGTTTAGGACTAATTTTAGATAAATCAAAATGAGTATCTGAAATGTATCCATTAAGTATCAGATATTCAGCAATGAATGGAGGTTTGTTTAGTCGAGATCCGTGTGACATGGAATGTACCACTTCACACGCACACTTGCACGCGCACACGCGCACCACACAAAGAAAGAACTGAGTTACTGGAGTTGTCCGCATGATCAGTTGGTGCGATACATCTCGCTATCACAAGGTACTTTCAAATTAGTGCACCTAATGATCAGGAATGTGACACATGCTTATGATCTAGAATCAAGCTCATCTTGGCTGAGAATTCTTATCAATTATAGGATTTTCTTTACCAAAGAGTGAGTTTCTAACCTGCCTTTGCACTCTATTTGTGTTGGATAACTTATCTTTGCAAATCTGTTATAAACATCCTTTTTATGTTCTGGAATATTGCAACTGTTCTTGACATCTTCTCAACTTGGATAATACCATTGACACTCATTAGCGTTACATTCCAGTTGGCTATCTGTAATTAGTTGGAGCCAGAAAGAGAAGCAGTTATAAGTATTGATTTTAAGATTCCTTTGGTCCTTTATCATGCTTTAAACTGGCAATGTAACTTTGGAGAAAGTTGAAATTATGTTATCAGGTGATACGCAGGTGAAAGTATCGTCGTTGCCCATATGAACTTGCTTTTATGTAGGCCTTGAGTGCCAACTTTTAATAAGTGCATCAGTCCTTTTGTTTATGGGAATACAGTTTCAGATTTTTCATGAAGTAAAGATTCGTCTTATGGTTGCATTTGTTTATGAGAAATACCATTCTTTTATTATACGATTAGCATAATCTTTTCCTTTTAACACGATCACCATCTGGAACATGAAATGGAACCTCATTACCTTTGCATTTCCATATCTTGAACTTATTTTGGGATGTTTCTGGATTTGGAATGACAATTACATCATATTGGTTCATTTTTCTCACATACATGCAACCTCCCACATTTTAGGATATTGCTGAGAACAAGACGATGAAAGCAGACGGTGACTTGCATCTGGAAGCTAACAGTAACCCAAAAATGCTGGTGTACAAACAACCTCAGAACAAAATGGTCAGAACTGCAGGATGCGGCCCCACAGTCTGAATGTTTTGCAAATCATGTGCTTTATAGCTCTAGCCTAAGAAACTGCCTGTCATTTTCTTTCCTTATTATATCTAAAGGTACTGATGCTATTTGTGTTGTTTGTTGTTCCTTCAACAGCACAAACACAGGTCACTTTATCAGAGCAAATTCCAGCTCCAAAAATTTGTGTAAGATGTGACTTCAGTTCATTATTGAATGCCTATCATTAATTCTATTTAAGCCCGATCTTAGAGCTGTTCTGTTCTCTTAGCATGTCAAATAAGCTTGTTGTCGTAGTGAAAATTGGATTGGTTTGTGGTCAACTTAAATTCTAAATAAAAGATTTCATTATTTGTATTTTTTTGAAGAGAAATACTTCAGGATCCGTCCGCTTAGGTCTTTTTATTTATCATTTTATCTTCCTGTTTGTACGTAACAGATTCTGTCTGATCAGTCCTTTGATGTTATTCTGGAGTTAATTTGTAGTAATCTAGAATAACTATCATCTTTTACTGATTTCAGAATGGTGACAAAGATAGGAAGACAAATCCTGTCACTGTTTCGACTGTTGATGAAGCAAAAAATCTTGTCAGCTCGAGTTTGGTAGTTATTGCCTATGGTCTAAACAGCACAAGGAAGTACTGAAGATTCTGTGGTGAAGAGACTCAAAGATCAGCTTTTTGTGGGTAGAGCTTACTATCCAAGTATCACAAAACTTCAAGCTCAAGAACAGCTGTCACGTGAGCTGAAGCAGAACATTCAAGAACATGAACGCATGCTTAGTGAAGCAATTTCAGATGCTGATCTTCCGGCACTGTAAGTAGTAAACTAGTGTACAATTTGTTCCTTTTCTTTGCTGTTACTATTTACTTAAAGATGTATCCCACACATGAACTGGATATGTTCTTTTATATTCAGATTTGATATATCATGTGATATTTAAGAAGTGATGATTAAGCTAAATGAAATAGCCAGTTCTTTGCACCAAGAATTTACATTACACAGCTTAAAGAGAACCAAGCAACTCTCAGTTCTTAGTGTGGAATTTTTTTTGTTTTTTTTCAACATAAATGGTAAACCCCCTCAAAAAGCCTTCACAAAAACAGGTAATGTTCACTTGGTTCTTTTTCATCTGTGCTCCTTCCATTCTGTTTGTTTTCCTGCCTACTATGCCTTTTTCTTTGACCAATAACCATTATACACTAGGAGTTGGTTAAGAGATGGTTATAAGCATATAAATCCCTTTGCCTTGCCAATGTTATCATAAACTCCTTGCATTATAGTCTTTCCAATTTGGCACATCTGTAATTATGTAATTTTGCAAATACTTTCTCAATAAGTGGCTTGTTGCAACCTATATAACATGGGTACTTTGACAAAGGAGATGTACCCAGTGTTCTAAAAGCAGTTTTAGTACGCGCACAGTCTGGGAGCGAATAAAGCTTAAACAGTTTAAACGCCGATTAAACAGTTTATACGTTTTATTAATATTTTAATATATAATAATATTATAATACTTAAAACATTAAAAAATTATTTAAATGAGCCCAAGCCCAGCTATTTTTTCATTTTTTTTCTTCTTCAAATGAACCCTAGCCCAACACCTAGCAGAAGTCCAAAAACCCAAAAGACAACTCATATTTTCTCTCAATTCTCCTCTTTCTCGATCTCTAAATTGAGAGAGAGAGAGAGAGAGAGAGACATAGAGAGAAAGAGAGATTGAGATCGGAGATAGCGAGAGGAGATCCAGCGGCCATAGCGACAGGAGATCCAACAGTGACTTCACAGAGGAGATCGGAGATTGGAGAGGAGATCCGGCGACTTCGCAGCGGAGATCAGAGACATCAGTGACTTCACAGAGGAGATCCAGCAGTGACGGACAAGATCCATCACCATGACAACGAGCAGAGAGAGATCGGCGACAACGACGGTGATCAGAGAGAAGATACGCGAAGGCGGCCGCGGTGACGACGATTTCGCATGTATGTTTTTTCCCCATTTTCTCTCCCACTTATTACGAGCGTTTTTGCATTTCGTCCATTTTTCTTTAAAGAAAACTTTTAAGCGGCCGCTTAAGATGATTTTTAGAGCACCGGATTTACCCGTATCAAATACTTATTTGATACACGAGACACTCTTGATACTTGACAATACATTTTGGAACACTCTTGATACTTAACGAATACATTTTGGGTTCTCCTTTTGATGACGTATCCCAAAATTTGCAACGTATTATAGACGTATCGAAGACATAATATCGATGTTCCAAGCTTTAAAGTTAAAAATAAATTAATGTTTCAATGATAGGTTTACATTTCTATTATTATAGATGCATTGCATTTATATAATTTATCTAGTTTCTTAATGAAATATTCTTAATAAATAATAGGATTGTTGATGTAATTAGTGATTTATACAACTCAAGAAATATTTAATACTGTCAGGATCTGAGAGAGTTCATAAGTCCTCTCTTTATACTCTTATTACACACAAATAATAATACATCTTATCCTATTAGTAGAATCTCTAAGAAACTCCTAATAACATAAAGACTTTAATTTAAGTAACTATGTTTAACACTTTTTAAGTTGGAGCATAAATATCAATCATGTCCATGTTGTAACAAAGATTAGTAAACCATCTCTTTAACAAAGTTTTCTTAAACAAAGAAGTAAAATTCCTATATTTGATGTCAAGCTACTGAATTAATGATGTTGATATTGAAGCTGCAAACTGAAGCAAACTGGATATGATTCGAACCAAACACCCGAACAAAGTCGCACGAAAGGTCATATTCATTTCCTTAAATAGAATTAAAATTTTAGAGATTCCTAAATGCAATGAAAGTGGAGGTTTTGAACAATCTTCAAACTTAGTAGGAGAGATTTTTGGGATCCTCAAACTTAGTAGAAGATGTCAAAACTTCTTAAACAGTCACACCAATGAAGAAACTTGAAGCAGTAGTAGTAGATGAAGGATAAGATTACCTTACAGTAAACAAGTAGTATGTAGAAAAGATATCCATTAGTAGTGACAGAGAACATCATCAATCAATATTGTAGATATTCATATAGAACAATAGCAACAGATCAGATCGGTATATTGGATGCACATAGAACATAGTAATCACTAGGACTTTAGAAAGCACAACAGGGCCTCAACAGGACCAATCTGAGGCAAACAAGAAGGGTAGTAGGACCACCGGGAGAGAAAAGAGGTAGCATAGTTGTAGAATATAAGCACAAAAGCTTGGGAAGATAAACATGTAAAAAAGACACACTATAGATTGAGACCTTATTTAACCCAAAAGCTTAATGTGATAGGTAGTGGCCCAACTTCATATTTATACATTTCACTTTTTACTCAATTATCCGTATGAGACTATTTAGATCACACATGACTCAACATTCTCTCCCTTTATGTGTGATGCTCACATAAATTATATAGGCCAACAAATCCCTTAACACGGGGTCAAGAGGGTACATGTCCAACACCTAGGTGGAGGTAGAAATTATATTAACAACTCAGATGGCACATGGACATCAATATGGGGCCATAAACGACACCAAACCTGTGGCTTACAAACATCAGATCCAAACTCTCCTTGGGCCACAATCAGGCTCTGATATCATATCAGAATTTGAGAGGAAAGGATCCGAGAGAGTTCATGAGTTTTCTCACTGTACTCTTATTTATAAACAAATACAAATACATCTCATAATGTGAGTAAGACTCCTAATAACATAGAAATTTCTAATAATATAAAAACTCCTAATTTAAGTAACTAAGTTAGCATAGATAATGTTTCTTTTAACTCTTACTGTCTTGTATGTTAATAAAGTATCCTAGACATATGAGAGATATATTATCAAAGTTCTAAGACTTAGAAGTCAAAAGAGGATTCAATGTGAATGATGGGTTTATAGTTCTATTATTAATTATAGATGCATTGCATTTATATAATTTATATAGTTTCTTAATAAAGAATATGAGTGTTCACATATTTATTGATTTATAACAACTCAAAAATATGTTTCATAATGTTTGAGATAATATTCTCTTTTAACCATTACTATATTAATTCATGTTATAGATAATAAATTTTAATTATACACACGTGTAATTTTATTATCGCCAATCCATGATATATCCTCTTACATGCATCATGTTTGTATTTGTATCCCATACTTGTCTAGGTGTATCATGATACAGTGTGTACACACATATACACAAATATATGCATATACACATAATTTTTGTCATATCAACGTTTGCTTGTGTAGAAAGATCAAAGTGTCTTGTATGTATTATGCACATAGTTATCTTATTTTTTGAAGTTGTACTGTCGTGTCTTTGTCATGCCATAATCGTGTCTCGTATGTGTGTTCATGTCTCGTAGGTTGCAGCACTATCAAAAATAAAATGGTGAGTTTTCTAAGATAAAGTGCAACAATTTTTTTTGCCTATTTAAAAACCCGAAGAAGTTGTATCCCCCCCCCCCACCCCCCCCCCCCCCCCCCCCCCCCCCCCCAAAAAAAAAAAAAAAAAAAAAAAAAAAAAAACCTCCCAATCCCTTACCGTAGTCCCCACTTCTAACTGAATTTTGACTGTTATTAAATTTATGTGGGTTATAATGTTTCCTGAAGAGGGAGACAACCCTTGAAAGGAGAGTGCGCCATTGTGTAAATTTACATGACAACCTAAAGTTGGGGCAGGGTGAATATGATTTAAGATGAATTAACATTGATAATACCTGATACTTGAATAGATAAATGCAATGATGTGAATATGAGAAGCATTACAATGTAACAAACTAGTATATGAAGACTAAGGCAAATAACAAGTGCAAAGATGTAAAGAGGTTGCGTGTGTGTGCGTGCGAGAGAGAGAGAGAGAGAGAGAGAGAGAGAGAGAGAGAGAGAGAGAGATTGGATATGGGCACAATGATGTATAGTGGTTTAGCAACCCTTTACTCACTATCCCAGCACCAACAACCCACACCCCCAACCACTCCCCAAAATTAAAAAAAAACCACATACAAGAATTTCAAAGGGATTCATCTATTGGCTTCATTTCAGGATGGAAGGTAGAACTTTGTACGATCGCTAGACCACTTCCCACTGAAGTGATTGGGTTTCTCTCAACTTGAATACTACAGTGGATGTGTTCTCTTTAACGAGGTGACTGTAAAACAAGATTACAATTTGAGCTTCAAATGGTAAAGTGATTGAAAATAAGATTGATTTGGCACTCTAGAGGTAAGAAAAGATGATTGAGAGATTTAGAATTTGTAGCCCAAGAATTTCTTAAAAAGAACCATGAGATTTAGAAGTTTGGATATTGTATATCTAACTCTCCTGAATATTGTAAGTATTAGCTTGTGTGAGTTTTTCAAAGATTTAGAAGTTTTTTTTTGCTAAAATGGAATGCATAAATGTCCTAAAAAGCATAGAAAGATATGAAAAAGAAAGAACAAACTCTTATTTATAGGCATTAGGTGGTTCAAACTATAATAGAATTGGTCTGGATCAATTGTAAGTTCAAATGGTCATTAAATAAAGTTAAAGTGTTATTGGATTGAACAACATCATGGGCAATTGAACCAAAAGACACATCCGTGAACGAGGAAGCATGCAATGTTCTAAATAACGGAAAGCGTAGCGGGCGAGTGCCGCTAAAAGCCAGAGTGGGATGGGCATTTTAAATAAATAACTAATATACAAAACTTTTATATATATATATATATATATATATATATATATATATATATATTGTTGTGTGTGTCTTTAAAAAATTTTAAAAATAGAAGATCAAAACAGTGAAAGAGGTATAAAGTGTTATTTAAATCATAATTGAATCAAAGTGATGATATATGAGCCATGCGTGGTAGAAAGTTTTTCAAAGCTTCATCACCGTATGAGATTAAAAAAAAAAAAAAAAAACCCAAACATCATACTTAAGAATAGAAATTTGAAACTTGAAAATATTCAAAAATATCCAATATGAAAGAGAGAAACTATGAGCTATTGAGCTTTCCTATCAAATAAGTGATCACTTTGAAAAAAATTGAAAAGAACACTTGAAAAAGAATTTGCGAAAAGAAAAAAACTAATCTTGTTGTCTACTGTAACATAGAAGCAGTTGACTATTCGCGTTGACTGCCTACCGCTTTGATTGCTTCTCTCACCATTGTCAATAATCACTATGGGGGAGAGAGGGAGAAAGAGATGTGCTTGCCTTTTTAGGATATGGATCGGTTGTAGGTGAGATAATTATTTAAAACGGATAGAGTTTTTAGCATTTTTAACGGGTTTTAATAGGATCTTTTGATGCTAACCCGCTTTTTGCCACTTTTTTTGTGGTAAGAAGCGAGGTTTAGTGGGTTTTCGGCCATTATAACTTTCACCCGCTTACATGTCCGTATTGGGCTAAAGCGTGCAATTTGTTACCACAACGCTGAAGTAGTTGCTTGGCCGCTAAACGCTTTTTAGAACACTGAAAGCACACGAGTGCTTGGTATTCGATTTAGGCAGATGGATGCATCTGCACACACGTTCTCAATGGTTCAGTACAGTGTGACCATCTTCACAGTGCCAACCGTATTGACAACTGTGCATGAACATAAATTTTGCCTTTATGCGAGGCGGGTGGAATCATCCCATTGGTTGAATTGCTCGGCACAATACAAAACTTGCCTTGTGCTGCCATACTAAGAGTTCAGACCAACCATACCGTCCCTTAGTGCATATAAACCATTCAAATTCAGGCAATCGAACCCGAAATGTCAATGATGAAGAAATGATACTAGAATTGACCTTCAGGGTTATTTTTATTAGTGAAAATTTAGCGCTAAACTGAGTTTGGTTTTTAGACTAAACTCATTAGTATGAACAAAATAAAAGTTAAATGATGCGTTCAAAATGAATGCATTATCGTTCGTATTAGAATCAATCAAGGTTGAACCAAAGCAATGTAAAATGTCAATAAATGGATGAGATCATGTTGGTTCAAATCAGGAACAGCTTGGATTAAACAAAATGAAAATTTAGCGCTAAACTGAGTTTGGTTTATACTAGACACGTTAGCATGAACAAAATAAAAGTTGAATGTTGCGTTCAAGATGGATGCATTATCGTTCGTATTAGAATCAATAAAAGTTGAACCAAAGCAATGTAAAATGTCAATAAATGACTCAGATAATATTGGTTCAAATCAGGAACAGCTTGGATTAAACAAAACCCATGTAAACTAATTGAAACTCAAACAAAATGACTTCAAAGCTATGAAATTAGATTTAATATGAATGCTCAGTGCTAAATCAAACATTTTCTTTCATCTCTTTCCTTTCGAATAAAGTCCCAACGGAAATACGAAAGTCCAAACTTCATCACTTTAGGTCCAATTGGATTCTTCATTGATTTGCATCTGGAGTTTGCATTAGATTTGAGTCTTAGAGCCAAATGAAGAGTTAATTTTGTAAATAAAGGAACACATTATTCTGCAATTTATCACTTTTGATCACAAGGGAAAGAGAGTCTAGAAGCAGGGTTGAGGTATGCTAAATTTCTCGTACGACCTTTGATGGTCAATTAGGTACCAGGCTAACATGCCTCTTTTGAGAGTGTCTTTTGTAATCTATGCTTCCAAGGAATACTTCAAATTTCGCTAGAACTGAAGAGGATCTAGATGATGAAGTTAAGATGAGATTTTCTATGATAAATTGATTCATATTTGAGGAATACAATACGCCAAAGAGCCAAATTAATCCACATGTGAAGTATGATGGAAACATTTAACACAAGAAAATCATATTCCTCTTTTCATACAGCCACATCTGCCATTGTATAGTCATAGTCAGAAATCTTGTACAATTTAACATGGACATGAGTGTAGTATTTCAATTTGAATAGACGATGTCCGACTTGGTAAATCTTGAAATTTTGGTTGGACACAAAGGAATGCCATATACATATTTATTTGTTAATAAACATGTGCTAACATATTTAACTATTTATATTTTAGTATGAGTTGCACCTGAAAGAATTTTATGACACAAGAATAAAAGAAAGCTTAATTTTATTCTCATACTAAAAATAGGCATAGCGTTTTCATTTTTTTTCATTATTTAGGAAACTGAGGTAGACAAACTAATGACCGTGTGAACAAGTGTCGGACACTAATGTGCATGGCAAAATTTATCTTGGAGAAGTGGCCTGTCTATCATAGAAATCTTGCCCATTTCTCGAATTTCATGAGAAAATGTTTAACCTATCACAATATTAAACTTTATCACATTTTCATATTTAGGTTGGTTGTTATCTTGTGATTTTATTGCTTGAAAGTTGTAATAGTAGCTTGCATCCAAAGTATTATTATTCCTAGAAATATTGCAGCCTACTCACTCCCTTTAACTTATAAATGGAGGTCATAGTTCATGATTCTTTTGGTCTATTAAACATCTCTGGAGTATCAAGGAAACAAGATTGGGAAGTTTCATCTGGATGAGTGATTGTTCTTTTTTTTCTTTCACTTTTTAATTAATCTTGAAGGTTTTATGTGTTGTCTGAAATTTTTTGATATTTTTCTTGCCCTCAGAAAGGAACTTGTTAAGGACACTTATGATTACATATATAGAATAACATTAAGTGCAATGTCATGGTGGGCTCTGGAATGTCATAAAATTTGGGACAAGGCCAGCTGGTTTAGAGGATTCTATTGTTTTGTCACACTTATGTAGATGGCTAGGATATTATGGTTCCCTAAGGCCAAATGGTCCTGGTCTGGCCTTTACAAGAATATTAACAAATGTTTCAGTATATTAAGATTCTAGAAATGTAGGATTGAAGAAAAATTGTAAGCATCATTGAAACCGGAAAAGTAAATGCTACTAAATGTTGTTGAGGGACTGTAAATATTTCTTTATGGGTGATGTGGTGATGCTTAAAGAAAACCGTCAGATTATATAATGTTTGGAACTATTTCCTTCTAGTGTTTTTTAAAGGTACTGTACTAATATGATGTTTTCACACAAGGACATCAGGGATCTCCACAGGCTTATGTCCTTTTCCACTACTATCCTTTAGAAGCCATAAAGGTCACTTGTGGTTTTAATTGCTTACATGAAATATTAAAATCGTATTTCCCTTTTGTCAGCGTCAGAAAGAAGATAGAGAAGATGGATCAGACAATTGCAAGAGCCAGGTTATGCACTGTGGATTGCCCTAACATCAACAAGAAACTCAGACAGATTCTTGATCTGACTGAGGATGAAGCTCATTTCCATATGAAGCAGAGTGTATTCCTGTATCACCTCGGTGTACAGACCATTCCCAAAAGCCTACATTGCTTGTCTATGAGGTTGACAGTGGAATACTTTAAATCTCAACAAATGGATATAGACCTGAATAGCCACAAATTTACAGCCCAAGTTTCAGGCACTATGTAATCTTCTCGAGAAACATACTAGCATCATCTGTTGCTATCAATTCAACCGTGATGAACTCAGAGGTATTATGTTCTATTTAATGTTTCCTCTTTATTAGTCACATCTTGTATAATGTTTGCTGATGCGCCATGTACATTTCAGGATAGTGAAAATATGGTTTTCCATCTGCTAACTGATGCAGAAAACTACTATGCTATGAAACTCTGGTTTGCCAGAAATTCTTACAAGGAGGCAGCAATTCATGTCCTAAACTTTGATGAACTTTACAATATGAATGACCCTTATAATTTGGGATCACAGCTGACCCTATCTGAGGAGTTCCGTCTTTCCATTCATAACACCGAGCAACAGTCCTCTGAACAGATGAGAACTGAATACATATCTGTTTTTGGCCACTCACACTTTCTTCTTCCTGACATATTCAAGAATCTGAAAAAGGTGGTGGTTTTAGATGATGATGTGGTTGTTCAGAAAGACTTGTCATCTTTATGGAATCTTGATTTGCAAGGGAAAGTGATTGGTGCCGTTGAATTCTGTGGGGTGAGATTTGGTCAGCTGAACAAGTACCTGGGTGGAAGCAACTATGATACTGATTCTTGTGCCTGGATGTCTGGGCTGAATGTAATTAATTTGGAAAATTGGAGGCAGCACAACATCACAGGACTCTACCAGCAGCTCAACGATAAGGTTAGTAGTACACATATCCAAAGGATTAAAAAAACTTTTAGCATGACATTTATTCATGTGTAGAAAAATTGAGAAATGAAAATTTCTTTTGTGCTTGATGGGAGACCAAAATTGTTCTTTTTAAATCAGTAGTTTGGAAGCAAGATATAGCCTGATTTTGGCATTTTAAGCATATTTAACATTTTCTGCCTGCAGTTGTCTTCTCTCATGTTTTTAACTTTTCAACCATTTTTAAATGCTGTGTCTCAGCCCATGTTTTAAATATCGGCCGAGTCGGCCGAGATATCGGTCGATATCTCTTTTTTTGCCTGCTGCTGATCTGATACGGAGAAATCGTTTGCCATATCATTTGCAGCAAAAAATGACCGATATTTGAAATATCGGCCGATAAATCGCCTGATATCTAGCGATAAATCACCCGAAATATCGCCCGACATGAAATAACTTATTTATTGCACAATTGCGTGCAAATGTACATTATTTTGTACTGTGTTTGCATGCATATTACATCATTTTTATTGAGTAGATGAAATCTTTGACACTAAACCAACTGTTAGTTATCAATATTTTATTATATATAGTGTCCCATATGAACGCCCGTATGCGCGCGTATCCCCGATACCCCCCCCCCCCCCCCCCCCCCCCCCCCCCCCCCCCCCCCCCCCCCGCCGCAATATGCGATTTGAAAAACCCCCATCTGATATGATCCCGATATCCAATATTTAGAACCTTGGTCTCAGCCTGATCAATTTTGAAATAATCGTTTCATTCACTCCCTTTTGTTATGTTTTTCGTGAATAACTTGTCATTTTGTATAATCTTGTGCATTTATAGTCACAAGAAAAACTTAATACTTATCATATCCAACTGTAGAAGTTTTTGTTATATTTGCAATGGATTACATAAGTTTGTGCTAATTTTCATTTCTTGATAATTAGTCATTTAGTTATTTGATAAAAGCCTGTATATTTTATTTGGAGAAAGGTTGCTGCCAATATGCTTTAATTTTTAGATAGCTTAATAAATTAAACTATAAGAAATTTATGTTACCAAATGCCTGTCACTCACTTACACGAGGCCTGTTTAATCGGAACGTTATATCAGTGGGATTGGATTTAGCCAATTTGTTCCTTGCACTGTTTGACGGAATGTTACATTCACAAACTATGACTTTTGCAGGTAGAGAGTACGGCCGAAGAAGCATCATGGAGAGCCGCAGCACTGCCGGCAAGCTTACTTGTATTTCAGAATCAAATTTATCCCCTAGACCATTCCTGGGCTCTATCAGGGCTCGGACACAATTATGGAGTTAGTACATCCGCTTTAAAGGATGCTGCATCATTGCATTATAATGGAAACATGAAACCATGGCTGGATTTAGGGATACCAAAATACAAATGGCACTGGAAGAAATATCTAACACAAGATGATCGGTTCATGGATGAGTGCAACGTAAATTAATGGCCTCTGGCGAGAGAGGTGTGTGACTTGCTTCAATGGTAAGAGTTGGATAGCGGCTTTATGGAGGATTTATTTGTAAGGAAGGAATCTTAATGCACTCCAGAAGGAAAGTTATGTCAGATACCATGGGCAGAGAGTATATAGTTGAGAAATAAAGCGAGAAAGAGAGCTCATGGGGATTGTGAGAAGAGCTGCAGATCCTCAACATTGTTTACTTTATGGAATGCTGCATACGATACAATCTTCATTCAGCATTAATTAGATTTTCCACAGGAGTTGTACAACAGGGTTGGAATATGGAGAAGGTAGCATATTTCTGTAAATTGGTATTTTGAGTCAGCCGTGGATGTTAGATGGTGTTCCTTTTTGCGATACATTGGACAATTCTCAGGTTGGCGCTTCAAATTCAACTGGTGTCGATAGTCTCAGATCAATGTAGGTTGATTATTATTTAATTTATTTTTATGGTGCCTTTTATTGTGTTGTTAGCAATTACAATAAAGGTGCACTAATTTTTTTTTTTTCATTTTCTAAATTGTTTGTCATTAAATTCTGCACAGTGAATGTTACTATAATTTTGCAAGGTGCTATGGTGATTTTAGAGGCCAATTGTACAGTCCTGTAAGAATGAAAACAATTTCATTGTCCAGATGTTCTGGTCCTTTTCACTATAATATTCTCTTTTGTTTTATTTATTTTTTCTCAGTAGAGATAAGATTGTAATTTTCTTTTTGAGCTAGTAATGAACAGTGAACTAAGCACATTTCTGTGCCGTGGACTGTTTTTGTAGCGTCTCTTTAAGCAATGGATGTGTTTCTCTTCATGAACACGCGAAGAGTTCTGTCAATGCTATCAGTTTGCTTGGTTAAATTAATTTGAAATGACCTTTTTTCGGAGATCTTTGGATCTGATTGAGTGTTATTTAATTTGTTGCATATGAAAGGCTTATCCAATAACTCTTGCTAACTCTTCCATAGACAAAATTTTGAGGGCTTAGAGTGTGCTGATGGGATGGCTTGTCAAGTTGGGATTTTTGAAAGAAAAAAAAATTTCACCCCTTCAACTCTCCCCAACTCTTCTCTCTTAAATTTCAACTTTTACTCTCCCAACTCCACTGACCAAACAAAGGCATAGAGTTATTAAAGATAATTTTAAAACTGTTTTATTTACTCAGAAAGAAGCAAAGTCCTTGAAGAGTCGGAAAATGTTAACAAATTGAAAGAAGTGCACGTAAAAAAATTAGAATTAAAGCAACTTAATGAAAAAGTGCAATAACTGGATTGAGAGATAATAACCTAACGAATGAGTAAATTTTAAGAAACCACTGTATACTTTCGGGGTTATGCCTAAAAACTATCATGAAATTTTCCCCACAAAAAATTACCATAAACTTTTTCTGAAACTACTGTCTTTTATCTATTTAGCACGTGTTTTTTAGGACAAAATTACCCTTATGATAGTTGCTTAAAATTTATCTTTTAAAAATTTATGAAAATAAACAAGAAATCTATGAAATTTATTTCCCTAAAATTATAGAAAATAATGTCCTAGTATTTCCTTACATCCTTAATTTATTTTACATAATTATTAGTTAACTATTAATAATAAAAATTTTCTACAACCAATGTAAACTAACTAAATGAAATAATAATAAAAAAATCTAGAGTTATTAACACATTAAAATTTAATGAATTAAATTTTAATAAAAAATAATTCTCCTAAAAGAATAAATATTAACAACTTTTGGACATATAAAATGTCTTAAAAATTACCAAAAATTTAATAGTTGAAAATTATTTTTTACTCTCAAAGAGTCAATATATATTTCATTAGATAATACACTTCATGTATTGTTTATTTGATAATTTCTGTTATCTCCTTGCTTTTCTTTTGTCCTTTTTCGTAGAACCCTAATTTTCCTTTTCTCTCAACTTACTCACGACAAAAAATCAAAATTACATCTAAACTTCTACATCTTCTAACCTGGAATCTTAAAATCAATGAAATGTCTCCCCCCCTCCAAAAAAAAAAACTAAATAAAAAGACATTAGACTTCAACATGTAGCCATGGCTATGTAGCCGGGGCTGGTGGCGGGGAGGGCTAGCGGAACTCAGTTTGGTAGTGGCGAGGGTCGACGGCGCATTGACAGAGACGGGAAAGGGGGAAGCAAGAAAGATATTATTAAATTAGTGTGTGTGTGTGTGTATGAGAAAAATGTATATCAGCCGCCGGCTGAGAGACTCTCTCAGCCTGCGGTGACGTGGCTCAATATTTGTCACCGCACTAACTTGCGGCCCGCTTATAGGAAGAAGTTAAATTGCTAAATACCCCTTATTAAAAGCTACTCGTTCCGTAACTTCCGTTATTGTTTATTATTATTTCCCCACAACGCAATTTTTTGACCGCTCGTTGTCAGATTTAGGTTATTGTTTATTATTATTTTTCTCCCTTTTTTTGCCGCTCTTTATATGATTTAGGTTATTGTTTATTATTATTTTCCCCTATTTCTTTACCTCTCTTTGTCAGATTTAGGTTCTTCTTTTCAGCCTGCGATAAACTTTTTTATGAAAATATCGTTTTTTTTCAGAGCAATTTTTTATCCTTTTTATTTAATGTCGACGTCTGAGCAGTCTACTTCCCCTGCCAATTCTGGTCGCAGTCGTAAGCGATCTCTATCTGCCGATCTAAATATGGAGGATATATCATCTGGTTCAACTTTCTCTCAGAATATTGAAAATATTGAAGGGTTGACATCTTTGCATGCCGATCAACAGGTTTTAATTGTGTCCGCAATTTCTTAAATATAGAATCTTTCTCTTTAGCGTATATGGTACTGCGATTTATAATCACTTGTTCTAAAGTTTTAGAAATGCGACCACGGTCGCAATTTTAGTTGAAAATAAAATTTGACTGTGAAAGCTTTTTTTTTGTGACTGCGACCTAAGTCGCATTCCTTGTTGTTATAATTCGTAGACGGCTTCTATTTGATTTATATCCATTTGATATATTCATTAGATTGTTGCACAGTTATTATTCAGTTTTAGAAATTAAAGTTCAGAATTGTGATATTTAAAAATATTTATATCTATGTAGCTGTCAATTTGTTTTTGTAGAACCTGAATGCACATGGAGAAATAATCACTTGTTCGAACTATAATTTGTTTTACAGAATAGAATAATCACATGTTTTAATCTTATAGAACAGCGACCACGGTCGCAATTTGATTTGTGTGACTGCAACCCAAGTCGCATTCTTTGTTGTTATAATTCTTACACATTTCTATGTAAATTATATCCATTTTATATATTCATTAGATTGTTGCACAGTTATTATTTAGTTTTTTTAAAAATATGCTCATACGGATAACTGCGACAACGGTCGCAGTCTTTTAGTAAGAAGTTATATAGATTTCATTACATTTGCGACCTTGGTTGTAGTTTTAGAAATTATAGTTCAGATGTGTGATATCTAAAAAATATTTATTTTTATGTAGTTCGTCAAATTGTTTTTTTTGTAGGATTTGAATGCACATGGAGAAATGTCTGGAAGCTCAAATAATTTTTTAGGGAAACAGTTTCTCACGGATGTGGAAGCATACAATTTCTATAATTCTTATGCAAGGAACAGAGTTTTTAGGGTGAGAAGAAAAGGAATAGATAAGTCACGGAAGCCTCCTCATGAAGTTATTTACAGAAAATTTTGCTGCAACAAGGAAGGCGTGAAGAAGTTGTGTGACAAAAGAAAAGAGGGGCTTACAGTGCATCATCGAATTAACACTAGAGTAGCTTGTCCTGCTGAGATGCATGTTCGTCTTCGTTTTTTTTTTTTGACAGAAGATATTGGGTTGTTACAAAATTTGTTGATTCTCATTCACATGAATTGTCAAGCCCGGATAAGGTACATCACCATTACTCTCACCAGACTCATCGTTCAAAGATTAGCAGAAGCATTATGAGCAATTTGGTTGATGTGGGAATGCGCCCTTCAAATATTTCCCGTGTTGTGAATGCAATGAGCCAGGGAGAAGGTTGTGAAGAAGTGAGCCCGCAACAAGTTATTGATTTTACTCGTCAACGTAGAAATAACATTGGTCATGAGTTTATTGCTATCATCAAATATTTCCAAGAGAAAGCCGAGACCGATCCAGAATTTTTCTTTGCAAGTGAAGTCGATAACGCGGGCACACTTAGAAGCATTTTTTTGAGCTGATGGAAGAGCTATTTCATCGTATTTGAGGTTCTATGATGTGATCGCTTTTGACACAACATACAAGACTAATCACTTGAGCTTGCCATTTGCTCCATTCACTGGAGTAAATCATCATCGGCAGTCAATTTTGTTCGGCTGTGCATTGCTTGCTGATGAGCAGAGGGATACGTTTGTGTGGCTATTCCAAAAATGGCTCAAGTGCATGCATGTAGTTGCACCGAAGTTGATTATTACTGATCAGGATGCCCAGATTGGTGACGCCATCAAGATTGTTTTTCTAACTACTCGGCACCGGTACTGTTTCTGGCATGTACGGGAACATATTGCCGAGCAACAAATTCCAATGACAAACAAGTATGGAGAAGATATGGTCTTTGATTTCCATGATTGGTACACCTCCCGTGATATAAGCACATGCGAGGAGCGATAGCGTCTGATGAATGAAAAATATCATTTAGAAGAAGAAGAAGACAGTTGGTTGTTGAAGATGCACAGACTGCGCGGACACTGGGTTAATGCATATCTCAAGGATGTTTTCTGTGCTGGAATGACAATCAGCCAGAGGTCCGAGAGTATTAATTCCTTCTTTGATGGTTTTGTTAATGCAAATACGAAACTAGTGGAATTTGTTCACTAATATGATAAAGCTGTTGCTGCCCGTCGTACTTTTGAATCTCAACAAGATTTTCGGGGTTTAAATTCTGTGCCCAACTGTACATCGAATCCATATGAGATACAGGTTTCGAAGTTGTATACACCGAAGATTTTTCAGTTGTTCCAAAAGGAATGGGCAGTTGTAACGACACTATTTTCAGAAGAGTTGGAACACGACGGACCTGGATCAAATATCTGGTTGGTAATTTTTCAGAATCAAAAGACAGTTGGGAAAAGGTCAGTTATGAGAAGCATGAGGAACTTCATATTTCTTGTAGTTTCTCGTTATTTGAAACAGAGGGTATCCTTTGTAGACATATTCTGTGTATTTTGTGGCGCAATCACGTTACATATATACCGGAATCATATATACTTCAGAGATGGAGGTTGGATGCTCGTTACAAAAATGTTGCAATTGAAAATGGCATCAGGCCTTTTCCCAGTCAAGGCACTCCACGGACGGCTAGATTGTGGACAATTCGTTCAAAATTTAATGCAATTCTTGAGATGGTCGCCTATTCTGATATCCATCTTTCAAAGTTGGACGCATTTTGGAAAGATTTGCCGAAGAAACCACTAGTGAATACACAGCAATGTCAGGAAATTATCGGTCACACAGCCTAAAACTACAGTTGGTTCCAGTGATCCGTCGTCGTTCTGCGAGATGGTGAAGAATTGAATATACGTGATCCAATTGGTCCTGTACCAACCAAGGGGAGGCCTAGAGCTGCATCCAGGCTTAAGTCTGGTTTTGAAGATTCTCTATATCAGAAAGAAGTAAAGTATCGAAGATGTGGTAACTGTCAAGAGCTGGGCCATTACAGGACTGGTTGTCCATTACTGTATTAAATTAAACCTGTTATACACTTTTTTTCTAATGATTTATGTTTAAAATTCTTACTTTTCCTTTTTAATGGCAGAAGAAGTAGGTTTGGGTTGCGTCCATCTAGAAGGAATAAAGTCTTCATTTTTGACTGTTGCAATCATGAACTGCGACCAGGGTCGCACAGTGCAGAGAGATTCATGTCGCATGCTGCCACTGGCGTGTCATTATAAGCAGATTTTAATCTCATTTTTTGATTTCTACTGTACTATTTTTATAAGTAGTTGTACTTTAAAGTTTTACTTTTACAAACTTGTCCTATATAGTTTAATTTTTATTTAATTTAACGTAGACAGCGACTTTGGTCTCAAAGATAAGCAGTGTACGTGGATAATTGCGACCGTGGTCGCAGTGTTTCTATGCCGGGGAAATTGATTTGTTGCTTTTAAAATTGCCCCAGTCTCTTGTTATATTATTATAACATCTGAATATAGTTGAAATATGGAGGCACAAATATAATTTCGATAATTTTGCGCTATGTTCTTTTTTTTCCCACTTAACATAAAGTAACATTGCGACCATGGTCACATCGATATTTGCACATTTTAATATTGACTTTCTCGTTATCTACAACAGTTCCATCACTGCGACCAGAGTCGCAGTTGCCTGACGGTATTTTTTTCTATTTTCGACAACAGTCGCAGAGTTCCCTTTTTCATTTAATTTTAACTTCCATTTTGACATTTTCGCCATATTTTGTGCTTTAGTCCACTGAAGATAATTAACACTGCGACCGTGATCGCATGTTCATTTTGCCCATTTGAACGTTCTGTCTGGATGTCTACACCAGTTTCATGACTGCGATCAGAGTCGCAGTTGTCTGTCGATATATATATATATATATATATATATATATATATATATATATATAATATATATATATATATATATATATATATATATATCTTTTTAATTGTAACATCCATTTCGACCTACAACATGAATAAAATTTGTTTAGGATGTACAACATTTCAAACAAGACTAAGTAGTAAAAACTATAATTCACACAATTAACGTTAAAAAACAGGGTTATATATTTTAAAAAAACAAAATACAAATTTTAAAGTTCTAATCTACTCCTTCTCGTCATCACCATCATAATCAGATTCGTCCTCAAGATTATGACCGTGTTCGTCTTGCGTATCGTTTTCCGTCTCTTCCACCTCTGTACCAACAATGTCCTCTTCGCTTTCTTCCTATTCAAGGAAGTATTTTGGTTCATCAATGAACTCCCAGAACGGGTCGTCTGTATCAAGCTCATCCTCTCCCGTAGCGAGGGATCGCTTCAGAACTATACATCCAATTATCATTAGATGATTGGCTTCTTTCCCGGTGAAGATGGTGGAGAAGACATTTTTGAATCTGTTTCTGAATATTGAAAGTAGTGAGTTTGAGCAAAACCTATTTAGTATGTTTATAATCCTATACTGATGACCCTTTATATATTTGTAATCCCGGAATTCCAAAGGTTTAAGCTCTCAAACCACGTGAACATGTCCCAAATTTATTTTCTACCTTTTCCCAAAAATTGTATACTTTTCAGGTGACTGTTCAGTTATCGAAAACATTTAAAAAGTTAATACAGTCTTACATCAAATTACTTTGTACTTTGAACACGTGAAGATTTTAATTGTTCTAATATCTTATGGTAAAAAAATGCAGGGAGGATTATATTTACGATAATATATTAATGAAGTTAATTAAATTAAATCATATATAAAGGCCTATGTGTTCAAAAACTTTGATCTCTACGATTATGGAAGTGCGACCACAGTCGCATTGGGAACTGATAAATATTAAGTAACTGCGACCATGATCGCTGTCTCGATTACAGTATCGCAATATAAGGAAACACTGTAACTAAAACAGGTCATTAATGCGACTTTGGTCGCAATACAACTTCTGAGCGCATGTTTGTTTCTAATATCAATACGAATTAGTAAAATGCACGGTGTAACAGATGTAGATTGGAAATAATCAATGTATTTTATAATAAATAAATGTATAAAAATGTTCATAAATTAAATCAATAAAACAAAAAAATCAATGAATTGCAATTATTTTTACATTTATAAATAAAAATTGAGGTATATCAATGAATTGTCAACTGTCAGTCTTCAAATATCATCCTTCTTATAATTTCTGTTTCTTCTTCCAACTCTTCTCTCTATCTGCAAGTATCATGTATGCAAGCTCACTTCTTAGTCTCTGTACATCGGCAGCCGTAACAGTATCAACAGCTGGTGGACTACCAAATGCTATACTTTTCATGTGCTTGCATACATATACAGCGCAATCAACACTGAAAATTGCACACAGTAATCATTAAATGAAATTAGATTTTTGTACTATAAAAAAGTAGAAAATATGATAGGTAAGGAGTTGTCAGAAAATTATATACCTGTTTGCTTGTTGGGGGTATCTTGTGTATTTTATATTTGTTTTCTCATTAATTTATGGAAATCAATCTCAAAAATCTGTAATAATCTTTCTTTCTGCAATGTCAATAGAAAAAAATTGGTATTAATCAAATTAATGCAAGTTTCCAGTAATCGAAATATTAAATTTCAACTCACCAATATTCTTGCATCTCTTTGATAAAGCTTTAATGTACTACTTGTTTTTTCAGCTGGGACCAAAGAGTTGTAAAAAATCCACTCTTCTGTATGGCAATCAAATACCAACAAGTCCAGTGAAATCCGGGATCGTTGGCACTGTGTTTGTGATTGATCGGGAAAACATGTACTGCACATAACCTGTCCAGTTTTTCAACAGCTGCTGCTTGATGAAATGATCTTCCAGATCTTTACATTTAGATACAACACCGTGCTGTGAACAACAAAAAAATAAAATTCAAAATGAAATCAAAGTATAAAAAAATTATGAAAATTAGAAATCAGTACGTCAAGACAACAGACTGCGATCATAGTCGCAGTGTTTTTTAATTAAACCACTTTTATAATAATAAATGCAGCGATCAAGGTCGCAGTGTTGTTATTGATAAAGACCGCCAAGAATTGCTATCTAGGTCGCATACTTTCATTACTAAAATTATATTCGTGGTGATTAATTTTATCATAAACTGCGACCTAGGTCGCAGTACATTATGTAGCTACTCCTTTTATATTAACATGCATAGCGACCAAGTCGCAGTGTTGTTGTTGATTAAGACCGCCGCTAGGAATTGCTATCTAGGTCGCATACTTTCATTACTAAAATTATATTCGTGGTGATTAATTTTATCATGAACTGCGACCAAGATCACAGTACATTATGTAGCTACTCCTTTTATATTAACATGCATAGCGACCAAGGTCGCAGTGTTGTTGTTGATTAAGACTGCCGCCAGCAACTGCGACCAAAGTCGTAACCTTCATTTTAAATTGATATTCGGTGAATTATTTTTAATTAAAAATAATGACCTTGGTCGCAGTACATTCGTTATGCATAAACAGTAATAAAGACTATTAGTAGAATATTTAACGTTCAAAGATTTAATTCTCCAAATTAATTAGGAAATTGATATTACATTTAACCGTAATGGAGAAAATAGATGTTTACCCAAGCTTCACTCCGAAAGAATATACTTTTTAATCCTCCTCTTTTCTCTAGATGCTGCATGTAGAAATGAATTATATTCGCATCTAACTCTCTACTGAACATCAGGTCCTCAATGTCATTTTTCGCAACAATGATTCCGTTGTCGGTATCCTGATATGCAGTAGAACTGCAAGATATTCAAAACAAAGTTAATAAGTATATTGTTCTTATATAAATATCTAACAGTTTTTGATATGATTTATAATAAATTTAATTAACTTACTCAGAGAAAGCCTTGTCCAAGAAATATTTTATAAGAGCTTGTTGATGGGCTGCAGAATTCTGTATGCTGTGGTTTCAGTCAATTCCATCGTTTTTGGCTGAGTGTTGGAAATCTGTTTGTTGCCGAAACCAGTGGCAGAATTCTGAGCCGCAGGATGTGGAAGAGGATGTTCAGTAATTTTCTTCTTCTGTTTTGGATAAACGAAGTCGGAGTCATCGCGATCTCTTTCAGCGCGCTTGCGTTCTTTGACTCCCCTTTCTATCGTTCCTTTAGAGTAATCCAAAACTGTTATTTTTAAGGATTGCTTCTGATCCGGAGTATGTTCTTGAATTTTTCTTCAGAAGCTCTATCTTTTTGGAGTTCTTGAATCTGTTGAGTTATATTCAAAGAAAAACTGGGGATATCTTCCCCAGAAATATTTACAATAAATTCAGAACCCATGATTTCTTCCTCTTCCAATTTTTTTTCTTCTTCTCTTCAGCCTGCTTCTCCATCTGCTCCATCATTATTTTCTGCTTTTTTTCCTCTTCTACCTTCCTTCTCCTCTCCTCTTCTTTCATCCTCTCCTTCAACTCTTCCCCTCTTTCTTCTTTTTCTCCTGCCTCTTCTTCTCCTCCTCTAACTTCCTCCTCTTCTCCTTTTCCTGCTCCTCCTCTTCTTTCCTCCTCTTCTCCTTCTCTTTCTTCTCCACTTCACTCCTCCTCTTCTGCTGCTCCTCTTCTTCCCTCATTCTCCTCTCATTCTCCTCCTCTTCCCTCCTTCTCTTCTCCTTTTCCTTCTCCTCCTTTTCTCTCCTCTCCTCCTTTTCCTTCTCTTCTTCCATCCTTCTCCTCTCATACTCCTCCTCTTCCATCTTTCTTTTCTCCTTCTCCTTCTCCTCCGCAGCAGCGGCTGCTCTCAGCAGCTCTTCTTCTTCTTCTTTCACTTTTAATTTCCTCTGCTGCTTTTTTAATTTTTTTCTTCTCTCTTCTTTCTCTTCCTTTTTTCTTTAATTCAGCCTTGAGTCTGTTCTCAGTCTCCATTTTTTCAATTTTTCTTTCAAGCTAAGAAACATATTCTCTCAAGTACTGATTTTGATTCCTCAACACTTCAATTTTTTCAGCTTGTTCATCCGTGGTGGTGGCAAGTAACCTATAAAAGTTGGTTCTTACTCACTCGTTTCTTCTTGCTCAATTATTTCGGCCGCTTCTGGCTCCTTTTCCGCCGGGATGTTAGCTTGATTATATGTATTTCCTTCTTCTTCTTCTTCTTCTTCTTCCCCTTCAACAGGAAGGCCAACCATATTTTTTCATCATTAGAGATGTTAGCCATTCGACAAAAAATCTGAAAAAAATAAAAAATTAAGTTAAAACTAAAACAATGAAATAATTATACTGCGACCATGGTCGCAGTTTATTTATTAATTATTTAAGATAAGAATGCGACCATGGTCGCAGTTTGTTTGTCCGGCACATAAATTTAGCTGTGAAGACTTGCAGCTTAATATTGCGACCATGGTCGCATTAATGTATACGGTATTATCAGGAGAATGCGACCATGGTCGCACTTTGTTTGTCCGACACATAAAATGAACTGCGAAACGTGCAGCTCAATACTGCGACCATGGTCGCATTCTGCGACTATGGTCGCATTTTATTTGTACTGCACATAAAAAGAACTGCAACCGAGGCCCCATTTAAATGTATAAAATTTTAATCAACACTATATGGTATTTAATATTTTAAAACTTACGATATTTGTGTCAAGCTCATTTAGATCAACTTCAAGCAGAGATCTGCTAATGTTCTGGAGGTCCCATCTTACTGCGCGTGGGGTTTTGTCCTCCATACCAGATCTGGGCTCAAAAATAAGAGCCCTCTCATATAGCCAATACTGTAAAATGAATAATTAAATTAGTTTACACAAATATTCACAAGATATCGGGATATTTCATACAATGGTGGCCAAATTTGATATTCATACTTACAATAATTTGCACGGAGCATCCTTGCAGCTCGTACGTGGTGTGCCTGAAGATGTCCATTGACTCAATCAGAAATTGCCAAACAGTTTTAGCCCAGCATATTGTCCTCATCAGCTGCATATTGGCAATCTGTTCCACAATATACCACGGCACCGTGCATTTACTGTCAGAAAAGAATAGAGTGGCCGACATGTACATGATGATTATTGTCGTAAAGTCTTGAGCTGCAAGTCTTTGTCGTCTCTTATAATTTCATTTAAAGTCACTTGCTGCTCAAGCTATTCATCCTTGGTCACATCTAATTCACTCCTCCTTTTCTTGAGCAGAAGATCATCCAAAGCTTCTTCGATAGATACTTTCGTGATCTTCTTTATATTAGGGAAATAATGCTTTATAACCCCTCTGTCCTTCATTGTACATGTCTTATTCATAATAAAATCTGACCCAATGATAGGTAGACCAAAAGTTAGGGCAACATCCTCCACCGTTAACTCAATTTGTTTGCCCCCAATTGTAAAGGTCCTTGAATCCCTATCATACTAGTCTAAAATTCTTAGTACAACAATGTTTGATTTTAGACCCTTTCACCCCCAAATTTCTCATTGTAGAAGGTCATGAAGATTGGGCCAAATGGGATATTCTTGATCGCATCTAAGAAATCGGCCTGAATGTACTTTTTGAATTTTTTTATGAACTCGCACATAGGTTTTTAGACTCGATATCAGAGGACGAACCTTCAGCTGTTGTTTATCTATAGATGAAGAAAAATTAAAAACTTTAGACCAATGATTATTTTAAAATTATAAGGGAATAAAAAATAAATTATTTTTAAAACACTGCGACCAAGGTCGCATAAGCCTACAGTGCAAATATAAATAATTGCGACCAAGGTCGCACAAGCCTACAGTGCAAATATAAATAACTGCGACCCGGGTCGACACTGCGACAAATATAAACAACTGCGACCCGGGTCGACACTGCGACCAAGGTCGCATAAGCCTACATTGCAAATATAAAAAACTGTGACTGGGAATGAAAAACATATGACGTTAATATACTGTGACCATGGTCGCATAACTCTACAACGCATATTGAAACAACTGCGACCCAGGTCGTCAAAGTAGGGAATAAAAAATAAAGGATGTTTTGTAAACTGCGACCATGGTCGCATTCATCTACAACGCAAAGTCCAAAAAAAATTAAAATTTAAAACTATGATCTAAGTCGCACAGATCTGGAACTATAATTTTAACAACTGCGACCCAGGTCGACATATAGTGTATGAAAAAATTTTTAGTTAAAAAACTATTAGAAAGGTCGCATACATCTACATCGTTTTTTCCAAACAACTGCGACCATGGTTAAAATAGAAGGAAATGAAAAAACTAAAAAAATCGAATTTTGTCGCTGTTTTTACAAAATTTATAAATTTAAAAATTTATTCATGATCTCAGTTTCACAATCTCTCTCTTATTTGCGACCATGGTCCCAAGTTTTTCAAAAAAAAAAAAAAGAGAGACAGAAACGGAAATAAATCTGAAAAAAATTATAACTATTAAAATCCACAAACCCTAAAAAATTTTTGCTTTTGTTTCACTATTAACTTTTTCGGCGGATGATTTCTTTGGCGCCATGTGTAGCAAATATATTTTCATAAAAACGGAACAAATTTGTGAAACAATAGAACTAATCTTTTCAGAATAATCAGGTGAAATTTTAGATCTGTAAATTTTTTTGAAAGGAAATGTTTTACATAAGGTAAAAAGTTGTGAGGGAGGGTATTTTCGTCAAATACAAAGTTGAGGTGACTGAGAGTAAATTAGGCGGGATTTTTTAGGTTTTTTGTCCGCCAAAATTTATGAGAAGTTTGTAGCTATTATGTTGCCACGTCCCGCCGGCTGAGAAACTCTCTCAGCCGTCGGCTGAGGTACAGTAACCCCTATAGATATAATATATATATATATATATATATATATAGGGGTACTGTACCTCAGCGACGGCTGAGAAGTTTCTCAGCCGGCGGTGACGTGGCTGAATTATACCACATATAGGCCGCAAAGTGTAGGCGCCAAAAAAATCAAAAAAATCCCGCCTAAACAATTGTGAATCACTTGACAAAAATACCCCCTTTTTACTTTTAAACTAGCATAAACTCATCCATAAACAAAATTTACCTAAAGAATTTTCAGCTGAATATATCTACAGTTATAAAATCCTAATTCTACTATATAAAAATATAATAGAAAAATTTGGATCAAGATAATGTGAAATAAACAGCATCATTGAAAAGTAAAAACATGTTGAAACAAAAACCTATTGTTTTTTATTTAATTTTTTATATTATTTTATTTCGTGTTATTTTCAACTCATATAGTTTAATAAAAGAAACTGAAATAATAGAAAAATGAAATTTAATGTGGGGAAATCGTGTATTGATTTTTCTGTTACAAATGTACAGTGTAAAAAATTAATGAAATACAATGGTAATTATTTCGCATTCCTTAACACAAAAAATTCATAACAGACGAAATATGATATCGTTCAGTACTCCGACGACAGACGCTGTCTTTTTTCACATGCCTTATGTAACAGAATTCTTACCATTTTACAAAGTCTGCGATCATGTCGCAGTCATAGTATAATAAAACTTTCGAACATTGCGACCATGGTCGCAGACTTAATACAATATAACTTTCAATTTTATATGACGACTGCAATACTAGTCGCAGTCATAGTATAACAAAACTTTTTTATATCACGTCTGCGACCCTAGTCGCATTCCTTTTTTATATCACGTCTGCGACCCTAGTCGCATTCCTTATTCACATAAAAAATAACAGACGAAACATGCTATCGTTCAGCACTGCGACCTTCGTTCAGCATTGCGACCAAAGTCGCAATCTTTTTTCGCATGCCTTATGTAACAGATTTTGATAATTTTACAAAGTAGATTAGCCATGCGACCCTGAGATCAGTTCGCGTATATCATATCTTATAAAATACTGTATTAATTACACTGAATTAAATGAAGAAATTAATATTCTATCTACTGTGATACAATACAGTCTCGAAAAAAGAGATGTACTAATATTAATCTCGATAAAGGAAAGATGTGCACCATACGTAATCTAAAGATATAGGAAAACATTCTATAAAAAGTTAATTGTACTTCACGTAGTAAACCTCTAGAAAAAAGGAACTCTTCTGATTCTCCCGCCATAACTTTTCAATAAATATTTAATTTTTTTACCACTTCTTCAATACTCAACCGTCACCTATAACAATTATTATTACTATTCATGTTCTTTCACATTATTGACTTTATATAGTGCTTGTAACTAATATATTATCTCATATCTAAAAACTATATTTTTGCTCTTCCTTTTCAATTTGATTTCAAAAACTTCCAGAAAAATAATTCATTCTTGAATCATGTCTTCCCCATCTTCTTCCTCTGAACACTCAGATTTTAACTTCAATCATTCCCCCACTGGTCCTCTTTCTTCAGGGTATTCTAGTGAATCTGATACCAGTCTGGACTTCACTCCTTTTGACTATCTCACTACATCAAATAATATTTTAACTGATCCTCTTCATGAGGATGATGAAGTTTTCATGGGGCTTAGTGAGGAGGAAATTATTTCTCTGCCACTTAACAGAGACATGCTTGATGAAAGCATGTCCTCTGATGCTGGAGGCTCGCTTTCTCGACACGGATCGGACGAAGAGCTTGATAGAGACGATCCATTCTGGGAGTTTATCGATGAACAAAAAACCCTCAAAAAGAGGAGATGATGAGGAAATAAGTGATGAACAGGAAGACGAGGAGAATGAAGACGACGAATCTGCTTATGATGGTGATGACGACGAGGATTAGAATTTCCTGATCTTCTGATATTCAACGATATTTTGTAAGAGCTTTAATGCTCTTTTTTGTAAGGTCTCTTCTGACCATATTATGTATAAATAAAATTTACTTCTATCTGTAAAATATCTTTCATATTTTCAAAATACATATAAAGTATACCGTATAGTTATTATTTCTGCATCTTATCTGCGATAATGGTCGCAGTACTC
>JAVJIF010018999.1:0-43609 GCA_038442645.1 Agave tequilana
TAATAATGATAAACTGTTATTATACACTGTAATTGATGAACTCATATAAGTTATGAGAGATATATGACTGTACACATGATCGGATTGTATATTAGACTAGGGACATATGCTAGGTTGTACATTTGAGCATCAGTTGTCTGTTTTACCAATAGTATTCCTTTACTTGCAGACTATCATGTGATCAGTTATCTTTCAGTTACAGTTTCATTCATGATTATTCTGTTATCATTTATTTACAGTGTATCGTGTTGTGATATATGTACAGACTGTTATATGCACGAGCACTTTCCCTTTTTCTTATACACTCATTGGGTCGCATTCTAACGACCCTGAATTTGCACATCCAGATACTGGATGTTCCATGTTATTGATCAAGTGTTCGATGAGACCGCACGCTTCACGAGGAGTCTCGAGTTTCTCTCTACGTGTTTCCGGTATTCTTGTTCACTTTTATTTCTATTATTTCTTGCTTCTCTCTACGTCATTATCAGTTGCCATTCCATCTCTTGTTTATTCATTATCATGTGTGGATGCTTATATGAGATATTGCAAGTGATCATGATTTATTATAATTTAGATTTATAACTTGTTCTGGGTTACTTAAGGCTTAGCGCGTATACGTGAGATATTTTTCTTACATATAAGCGTCGTCGGACTCTCGTCTCGACTCCGTTTCCTATATTTTGAAAAACAGGGCGTGACAGTTATATTTCTTTATTCATTATGAAGCATTGTCATTGTGGTTTGCAATGTAAAATTTGACTTGCAAGGAAGAGAATAAATACATAAATTTTATGATTGTCCTACTTTTCCGAGTTGCGGCTTTTTCACTTACGTTAATGATGCTACAAACAGGATGCTGAAGATTGGAAGAAAATAGAGTTCACCTAAAAAGTTAGTTCAAGCAATGTATTTGATAAGGACTATCAAAGCAATTGTATAGATATTTTTCTTTATGAAGTATGTGGGAAAGTATGTGAGAGAAAGAGAGAGGAGACAGAGAGACGAAAAGAGAGATTTATGTACACATGTATGCAGATTTGCAGTGGGGGTACATCATTATTGAACTCGTTTTATGGCCCTATTTCATTTAATTTAGTTTTGATGCTTTTTTATTTCGATGTTCCTTTTCTTTGTTGATTTATTTTCATGCATTAACATGAGAGATTGCATCTAAACTGCTGAAAAGGTCAGTACTCATGTAATCGACAGTCATAAACCCACTAACCTATCTCTTTAATTGACAAATAATCTTGTCTCATCTACTACAATCACTTTAATCTATGTAAATTGCAAACCAACCGGAATTATAATCTTTGTCAATAGACAAAGATTTAATCCACAGCAATAGGGCTAACATTTCGTGATCACAATCTGAACCTCAAGTTCAAAGGAAAAAGCAAAAACTTTTAATATGTGTCAACACTCTTTAAGACCAGATCAAAGATTAAAAAAAAAAATTAATATGAAACAAAAAAGACAACTTTGGGTAAGTTTTAACATTATGAAACTCAAATCAAAGTTAAGACCATACATCACCAAAGATGCAAAGAATCTAATCACAAACTGAGCAGCAGTGCTAACATTTCCTGACCACAAACTTGAATTGAAGTTGAAAAAACAAAAATAAATAAGAACTTTTAACATGCTTCAACACTCTTAAAACCAGATCAGTGACAAAAAAACTAATATGAAACAAAACAAGTCAACTTGGGCATGTTTTAACATTCTAAAACTCAAATCAAAACTAAGACCTTAGAAAAGCACGATCAATTTTGTGATCACAAATTGAACCTCAATCTGAAAAAAGCAAAGGAAGAATTTTTAACATGATTTAACACTCTTAAGACCAGACCAAAGATTAAAAAAAACTAATATAAAACAAAAAGAAGACAACTTTGGACATGTTTTTAATATTCTGAAACTCAAATCAAAGTTAAGTCCTAACAAAAGCACCATAAATCATCAAAGATGCAAAGAATCTAAGCAAAAACTGATGCAAAGAATCAAAGCACAAACTGAACTCAGGTTCAAACAACAAGGGAGAACTTTGAACATGTTTCAACACTTTCGGAGCAGGTCAAAGATAAAGAGCAAATATGAAACAAAAAGAACAAATTTGGACATATTCCAACGTTCAGAAGCTCACATCAAAGGTAAGAATGTAACAAAGCCACCCATAAATGACCTTTAATGAACAGGCCAGTAGGAGGGGGGAACAAACTCCACTGAGGGGAGAGCTGAGCAACTCCCAACCTCAGATCTCTTGATGACCACAAAGATCCCCCTCAACCAATCTAAACACAGTCAAAGAGAGAAGTAAAATATTTGATTGGAAATTGTAAAATAAAAAAAATTGCACAAGTTCGGTTCGGTCGGGTTTGGATTTGGAACACAAAACCGAAACCCGACCGAACTAGACCGGTTCAGTTCGATTCGGGTGCGGGTTTATGTTTTTGATCGGTTATTTCGGTTATAACCGAACTCTGCTCAGCCGTCGTGCTCTATTTTGTTGACTAGCCCGAAAATGCCCTTCCCATAGAAAAAAACCAGAAGAAACCACCAACACAAAGGGAGGGGTAAAAATGGCCTAATCTTGTAAAAATTACCCACCGGCAGAAACGGCATCATAACAGTCATTCTGCTTTAAGACAATCTTCTTTATTACCTGACAATGCTTAATGCTTCATCTCTGTTAAATTTGGATATCAGATCACTACTATTGACATGAAGAAGATGAACAAAAGTAACTGGCATTCTTTCCATGCCTCACTACCTGCATAGTTTCTGATCAGCTACAAATAACAATCGCAGAAACTTTATAACTCATTCAACAAAGCAAGTTATATCAAACAGCACAAGGAAGAAAATCACAGTAACAATATAGCTGCAAGAGTGAATAAACAGAAGACACATTGCCATTAGTATTTTGCAATGTATCACACTAATATACGTTTCAAATACCTCTCAGGTTTTTCTTCTCATGAATCCTGAGAAACTTTTGAGAGAGATTTAACCAAAGTTGTTTACTGTTAAGAGCTCTATAATGCAAACAGTGAAACATCTCAACTTGAAAGACACTAACAAGGCAAAATGAGTTTGTCTACCACACCATGTACCATTTCCAAAGGAAAAAAAAGGATGAGGAGAAAAGGAAAGACCATAACATATGCCATTACAACCATTGATTATTTAGAATCTGTAGCTCCAATTGTCCTTTTGAACCTAGCACGTCGCATCAGCATCGTTAACTCTAAACCATGTCTTTCTTCGGTAACTTATTGCCCAACGATCATCCTCTCGTCTTCTTTGCATCTGCTTTCACCTGTGACAAAAGAACACAATCATAAGCAAACATTAACAGCATTTTATAATGAATGCATTGGCTTGCGATTATAAGCCCCGTTCTCCCCTCAAAAAGGAAAATTTTATAATGAATGCAGCATTGTCAAGGCCTTTTATCGCACTCAGTACTTTCACATAATCACAGCTATGTAAACATACAAGATAAAACCGTATGTGCCCTTCGTTCTGGAGTCAGGTTTAAGGTGAACTCAAACCTCAACTACAAAGAAAGCAAGGATGAACAAGTAATTCCAATCTTATTATTTAGCAGAACAATGGCGTAAATTCCGACCTTCTTTTTAGTTCCACACCCTGTTAGGCTTCCAGATATTGGAATAGACAACTTTGCAGTCTACTCACCTCAATTAGCTTAATAAGGTGATGTACTCTTGCATCAATAGATATGGGACATTATTGTCCATAAACATCCTAAGATCCAAAAAGTATATATAAAAGAGTTAAAGGTTTCATTTTCTTATTTGAAGTCAAATGCAAAATTCCAAACATATTCTACAAAACTAAGGTCCAACCAAAAGAATGAACCACGTGTCCGCTCTCATGTTTGAACACGCAAAAGATTACTACAAAAGAGACTTGGGGAGAGCAAGTAGAAGCATTTGCTTGTAAAAGAGGTGGTTCAATGTCCAAAGAATGCTGCCAACATATAGTAGAGGAATTTTTGCCTTAAATGGAGAAGGAGAGTATATGGTCTTAAATTTCAAAAACATGAAAATGTTCTCCAAAACTAATGCAACCAACTGCAATTTTCAATTTCATATGTTTCACAACAAATGGGGAACAAAAGCAGTAACCTGGACTGGAACTTGGGACTTAAAAAGCAAAAACTTTAAAATTAACAACCCAAATAAATGATATCAATAAGTTGCCTACTTAGAAACATAATGAGGTGATACTATGACAATATCATCAAATTTTAAAATATGATTTGTTTCTTTCCAATCAATTTAGCATATGATCATATCATCTGAATTGATGCTTTGAAATCTTTAATCTATGGTTTAAAATTTCAGTATCAGTATCGGTATCGGCCAACGGTTTTCACTACAAATCTCATCAAAATCAGCAGACAATAACGGCAATATCAGCCATATCGGTAATAGCGGGCATGATATGGGGCAATATTGTAGGCCAAATATAGTAATGGATACCTCAAAACCCTATACCACCGATATATATATCAGAATCGGCTAATATTTGAAACCATGCTTTAAAGAGAAAACAGTTTGCAAAAACACACAAGATTTAAGAATCAAATGCTGAAAGAGAGAATGATTATAGATAGAATTCATGATTATGGAAAATATATAATGTTGAAACGAAGGAAACATAATTCACATAAAAAAAATAAAAAAAGATACCAAAAAGCAGATCACACAAAACTTAAAAGTGATTCACATAAGAGAAGGAAAGGTATAGAAAATGCAACAATAAAATAATGTATACAATAGTTTGTATGAATAATAAAAGCATATTTAACACAGAAATCTCATTCAAATTAGCTTGATGAGCAAGATAATCATCCAAATATTTGAGATTGTCAAATATAAGCCAACTATGTAACCTCTAGCAGGCTTCCTTGCAGGAGATTACTCAAGTAGATAGGCTTTCACAGGTAAAGGCAATGTCCAAGTTTCTCTCATGCCTACAAAGGCATAATAATGAGAAGAGGTAGCTCCTTTTAACCCAAATCCCTGTAAGATCCTGAGCAACCATTAGTAATAAAAGTTTAAAGTTGAAGATTCTTGAAACTTTACTGATAGAATCAGCATTAGCATCAGATGGTTTAGGTCCTGAGTATGCTCTTCAGGAATGTAGGACTCAGGTTCCATGTCATTTCCATGGTCATTTCCTCGGAGCTGATTGGCATGGGAACTTTCTCCATGATACAGGTTGTATTATGTTTCTCCAAACTGCACTCACGAAAACATGAAATAATGGTAGGTATCACTGATATCATCAGATCATGCGAACCAGACAAATTCATCTGAGGCTGTTGACTTTGGGGTTCTGGGACCATTGGGTATATCCCCTCATAATATATTTCCTTCTGCTTATTAAAAAAGATAATAATGAGAAGATTGAAATGGTAGGATAGTGATAATACAGAAGGTTGAAATTGTATCGTGCGGGGGGGGGGGGGGGGGGGGGGGGGGGGGGGGGGGGGGGGGGGGGGTGTTTAAAATGAGAAAGATACTGAATATTGGAGAAAGTAAGATACGGATAAAGGTAGGCCTCCCCATGGCAGGTAAAATAGTGCATCATGATTTGAACTTTGTACATATATGAAGAAAATTATATACATACACACATGCATACATATTTACACATGTCGAACTATAGAAATACATATCTACATACACACACATACATACATAATATAAAAAAATTATTTCTCATGATACTATTAAATTAGAAAGTTAATTTAGTGTTGGTAGCAAGTTGTGAATGTGATTTCATGTACATGATTATTTCTCTATGGCTTTCATTAGCCTTAGAGATGATTGTTTGCCTAACCTTTCCACTTAGACTCTTTCATAGCACTGGAAAATTAGGCAGGTGCTTCACGGTTGGACAACTTAACCCAGTGTTGAAGGGTAATGGGATATGGATCCAAGTGTCATGTTTCCAGAAGTGTCTTAACACAAGAACCTTTCAAAAGTTTGTGGCCTGATTATAGGATTATATGCAAACACCTTCTATGTAGTCAAACATCAAATAAAAACCATTCTATGGTTTGATAAAGTATATACCTTTCTTAATCTTGTTAAGGTTATCACTAGACATGTTTCATATTAACTGTTGACAGTGAAGGTATCGTCTTCTTGACATGATGACTTGATATGTTCTTGGAGTGCCCTGGATGGTCCATAAGGTATCCAAGATACCATGGTCAACCATTTCATATAACAAGAATACGAAGTCGTAACATGACCGAAGAGGTAGGTTACCCATTGGCCAACTGATCTTCAATGTTTATTGAAAGGCCATAGGTTCCTTGCACAAGAACTGGGCAACAATCCATAGAGGGTTTGATGTCAAGTTGACACCTAGTCATAAAACACGGTATTTCACAAACTTGTGTCATGGTCAGCAGTCAACCCTATTTTAACAGGAAAAATTATCTGAGCAAGAGGATGACAAGAAAGTTGACATTTCTTGCCAACTAGGATCTTAACACACAGGATCTTATAGGAAATAAATTTGAGATCACAATTATAACCGCTACTATTCACTTAGATGTACATAGAAATGATTCAATTTATATGACATTCCAAATATATATGTTGATAATTACCTAAATACAATGACTTGCATGCTATTCCAGGTCATGTGTAATTTGAAAATGATTGTATCCAAAAGTGTCATATATAATAGTTAGCAGAATTTTAGATATCAACTTGAGAGAGATTTGAATGCCTAAGGGCGTAAAGAGAAAGCTAAAAGATTATTTTATCTTTGTGATTTTTGCCAATATAGGAAAATTGTTGCTCTTGATCATGGTTCGAAGAATCAGCCGATTCCGAGATTCGTATCGGAATTGGCCGACGCCGAGACAGAATCCGTGGTATTTAATCGAAATCAGCCATCAGAATTGATCGGAATCAACCGATACCAAGGTTGGAATCAGTCGAAATCGCCCGATATTAGTCGACTCCATTATGATTCCTGTTGATTCCAACAAAACTATTGTTAAACTACAACAAATTTAGTAGTATCTTCTTGATTCTGCTGTGTAAAATATTAATTTAACTATGCAGTGTTACTTGAATTCATCGGTCTCTTAATCTGACACTACAAAACAATAGTTCAAATCTTATATTGCTTTTAGTGCTCGTGAGTACAATAATTATTCCCGAATCTGAGTCCTATGCTATTCTTCATAGAGATTTTAAATGCTTCTTTCTCTTTCCAACAATCCCAAAAGAAAAAATTTTGAGAAAGAAAATCAAAATTAGTAACTAACCAGAGAAAAAAATTGTTAGATTAATTGTTTTTTAAAACTTTATTGTCAAACAAAATGCTAAAAATGGTAAGACAATGAACGATAGCTTGTTATCTCCGATATAAGTAATTTATTTATTTTAAAAAATTAGGAAATGGTTAGAAAATTACTGTCATGAATATAATTAAATAGAATATAACTAGTTTTTTACATAAATTATATATTAGTTTGTTAGATTGATTGTTTAAACTTAATTTGTTAGAAAAAAAATTGTTAAATTTTCGTTAACTAATCAATAGAATATAATTAATTAATTAATTTACAAAGTTATAAAATGATAGAAAATGATTGAAATGAATATAATTAAGTAGAGTATAATTAGTTTGTTAGATTAATTGTATTGTAATGTCTTTATAAATACCCTATTAATTTATGTTTTTGCATCAACAACTTTATATTGTAATGTTTTTGTCCAAATTTTTTATTCGAATTCAATCAATTAGTTTTTTAAAAATATGTCAAAATGCTATTAATTATCTAAACAAATTTTTAATATTTTAAATATTTCTTTAAATTTATTTTTTACCCAGATCGATATCACCGAGATGAAATGGCCGAAATGGCCAATTTCTATACCAAAAATGCCAACCAAATCTGATTTGATTTCAAGATTATATACCATGCTCTTGATACTATCAGAATGATGAATATTGGCAAGTTGAACTCTGAACAATTCGATAGCAACGAATATGTGGACAGGGGGAAGTGAGAATAAACTTCCTAAACGAAAAGAGAGTTTTGTTTTACGAGATTCAGTAAATAGCAAAGTATACATATGATAGTTGATAGATTTTATTCCAACTCTTCGATCTGAAAAGAACATATGAAACTTCCTGCTTCATTCAAGATATTTCTTTATCTTGACAAAACTTTGGTTGCTCTCTGGTTGTGAACATTTCCAACGGCGTGCAAAAAAACCTTCTAAGATATATGGCTATTCTTTTCATAGTTTCTCTTCCCGAACCATAGGTTGGTAGTCACTCATATAATTTATTTTGGAGCCTGCTTGATTTGGATTTCTACTCCATTCCCGAACCAATTTGAGGGATAAAGGCATAGATGGTGATTACTGCACTTATAACTAAAAAGTGCAAGAAAACCATAATCCCTATTTTTATACTTCCTACAAATAACATCTAGAAATTTTAGTTTGCCGAGTTATGAAGAAAAAATTGTTTCTAAGGCTCTGTCATGAAAACAAACATGCTCTCAGATGTTTCTAAGTTTATAGTTGTAATTCTATAAGAAGTTCACTTAGATGTGCATACTAACAAATCTCTCATTATTGTTTGAAATATCCTAAATATCGAATTAAAAAAACAAAAAAATAAAAGCCCACGATACCAAAAACCCCTATGATGCACTGATATATGGCAATGTTTGAAAAAGCATAAGCTTAAGGTGAAGTGTTTGATGCATAAGCAAACAAGCTAGAAGTTTCAATGGTAAAAGTGTAAGCTTCATGATTTTTTGTTTTTTACTAATAAAAAACTATAGCATGTTTATACACACATGTATATATTATAACATGTAGCATAAAAATAGTGTAAAGTATTTAGACATGATTCAATATGTAACTAATCTATCTAATTTAACAAAAAAAGAAACAACGAGGATGAGCTTAAGAATTGTCGACAATAAAATTTCATGTTGTGATCAATGACATTAGTGATTGGAAATAGGGTGATGAAAGCAAAACGGTCCGTGTAAATACCAGAAGGTGAATTAGTCAAGAATATCGCATAGTTGAAGAAAGATGTGGAGCAAAATTAGACGAGGCAAGAGTATGAAAACTTTTATGTTGAAGATACACTTCAATGCAGAAAGCACAAAAGCATAAGCTGCAAAACAAATAGCGAAGCTTGAAACAAAATAGCATAAGCTTCATAGTTTAGAGTTTACCCTATAGACTGTCTAGTGAATTGCCACTGCTATGCTCATAGCACACTAAAACAAGCTTCATATCAAGCTTTTTAAAACATTAGGATATGGGATTACTAATATGACACGATATGGGTATGCAGGTATAGAAAAATCTAAAAAATCTAGGAATTTTAGGATACAAATATGCTGTGACACTAAAAAAATAAATTTGTTCATTATAGGTAACTTGAATTTGAAGGTTAGAATGAGTAAAAGATCACAATATATCATATATTATATTATGAAATATATCCAGGCTATATAAAGTAATAGTTACGTAGACAATTACATTGCTTACTAAGAACTCCTTGTTAAGAAACTAACAGATTATATAAACGTGATGCATCTAACAATTAAATAGAATTGTGAATTCATCATTCATGGATTAACTTGAACATCTTAGTCTTTGGTACATCTCTTTAGGTTTTAAATCCTAAATTCATCAACACACTGAGGCATTAAAGTCCTATAGATTAGGATCTTTAGTTCATCCTCGATTGGACTAAAGAGTAGTAACGTCCGAAATAGAATTATTGGTAAAGCACATGGTAGATAAGAAGAATTTTAGAGAAAAAGAAAATGAAATAGAGATAAAGTAGAATTTTACAAAAAGAGGAGAGAAAACAGGGAATCACACCCTCAGTCAGACACTCAACTCAATCAATTTCATTAATTATCAAAAGAAAACTATTTTTAGATTATACCACTTCTTTTATTAGAAACTCCAACTAAAGAAAACTATTTTTTAGATTATACCACTTCGTTTATTAGAAAATCCAACTAAAAGATAAAATTAAAACTCTTATGTCAGAATCCTCGTGTGAGAGATAAAATACAATTCAAAAGACTAAAATTAATCCTAATCGTCTAGAAGTTAAAATAAACCTAAACCAACGAAAAAATAAAGTAAATCTAAATAAAATACTTAACTTCCTCATCTAAATGATATGAATAAATTTTGGAAGATAAAAGCTGATCTAAATCCTCTAAAAAGATTAAAAATATATAATTTAATATGGATAATGTGGCATTAGAAAATAAAGTGGATAGGGTGGATCTACATCAATCTTCCCGGAGGAGACAACCCCTCTCAAGGAGTTATCTCGAGGCAAACAATCTTCAAGAATTGGTAATTGACGAGGTGCAAGTTCATGAGGCACGAAAGGATGGTATGAAATTAACACTGCAGCATGTTCAAACTCGATCAATTGACGCTGCAAAGATGAATATTGGGCCACAAGGTCTGGTGTCATTTGAGTTGCACAAAATTGGAACCTTTACTTGCACCTATGTAGAGAATTATGGCATGAAAGATTACAGACGAACTCCAAAATAGTAGAGGGAGAGTTGGACGCTCAATCTTATCAATTCTGCTATTCATCCTGCAGAATTGCGCTTCAAATTGATCCATACTTGCTTCAAGTTCACGCTTCATTCCTCACAGCGACATTCTATCTTATTTATTAATGATCTCTTCTCCGATAATCACTTTCGAGTCTATCAAAACAAGACAAAAGAGCATTGATTTTATCGAGAAGTGTGAAAATAATGGTTGATTGATTCTGTGCCACCTCATCAAGTTACTTTTCCAACCTATCCTCCATATCAACCATCATATATGTTTCTGGCTTTGAGCGGGAAAGATACATTTTCTATACTAATAGGATTGGGATGAGATCCAAAGAAATAGAAATTAGGTCAGTAAATGTTTGAGAATAATATATATGTATGGGGTGTTTTATGTGAAAGTCCAAATCTATTATAAATAGAATCCAAGAATAAGATAGATTTATTTCTTTGATTCTAACACCTAATGTTCTTCATTGTATCAGAGCCCATGACTTTCGATCATTTGCAACCTTCATCACCATCATCTCCACCCGCCATCCATCTCAGCCCGCCGCATCCACTTCCTCAAACTGCCACAGCAAGCATCTTCTCCCCATCCATCACTTCGCATGGCGTCATCATGGAATCTTTCCTTCTTCATCATCTTCTTTTCCTTTTTCTTCTTCTTCTTTAGATCTGATCCATTAATTGATTTGAAACTCAGATCATAAAAAAATAATAAGAAGAAAAGAAAGATCAGATACCAACTGATATGATCTAAAAGAAAATGTTACTATCTCATCGTCGGTCATGTTCACGTGAATACTAACAAAAAAAAATGACTTCTTTGCTATTTCCTCTTTTCAGTCATGTATTCTCTTGAATATTGGTTTATTTGGTGAAGTTGTGTGAGTTGCCAAAGTCTTAGGTCCTGAGGGGGATAGTTTGTTTGGATGTTTGTTGGGTGTTTAAATCTCGAGGAAGGATCATTTGTATTAATTGGTGGTTGGATGGCGTTGCTGTGGGTTTAAGTCGTTGGTGTTTGATTATTTGATAGGAGATGTCAGAAGGAACAGTGATGGAAACATCGAGTCAGATTTCTTTTGTTTTGAATCTAAGTCTGTATTTTTTATTTTATTTAGTAGTTTTGTGTTTTATTTTTAGTCTTGTGTTTTATTTTAGTCCCACATCGAGTATGGAGAAAAGTATGTAGTTATAAGCCTATTTAAATGTTATATTACTTTCAATAAATTAGACCATATTTTTGAGAGAAAAAAATTGCTTCGAGGTTTTTTTCCCTTGAGGGAACGTGCCTCTCATGGCGGGGTGTAAAGCCCTAACTACGAAACTAAAATCGAGAGTGCAGCACGAAGCAGCGTGAGGTCAAGATCAAAGAGCGTGCAGCGTGAAGCGGCGTGAGGTCTTTTCATTTATCCATTAGGTAACCTTTAATTATTTCACATCAATATCAGGTATCAGAACATGGTTAGAAAAAAGTAATGAGAGATAAAAATTAAATTGTAACACAAGTTTCTTGTGAAAAGATTCCCGATGTGAAATCGGTACAATTTTTTTAATTATTCATTTCGAATGTTGAAATGAATGGTAATCCCGGTGAGGGCCAATGCTACTTGTTACTTCATTCACTTTCTTTTCATCTCTTTTGTCAAAATTCCAAAAAAAAATCATATCCTAATTTTGTTTTCATCCAATCTCTACCACAAATCATATTTTAATCACAAAATCAAATTCCCTACATAAAATTAGAATCTCAGTCAAAAATCTCTACAATCCCTCCACAACAACTCCTCAACAGCCAAAGATCTCAAAGATCTCCACAACATCCTTCTCAACAGGCAAAGATCTCTACACAACAATATCCTAAACAGTCAAAAATCTCAACAATCTCCTCCATAACACCTCCTCAACAGTCAAAGATCTCAACAATTTCCTCCTCAAAAACCTCCTCAACAAAAGATCTCAGCAACATCTCTAACAACCACATCTGCAAACATCTTCAACAAAATCAACAACAGCTTCAGATATAGACCCAGTGTCGAGCCCCCACACCACCTCATGTATACTTAATGGGGTTGAGTTCTTTCCGCCCGATGAGAATGATGGGGACATCGAGTCAGCTTCCTTTTGCTTTTGAGTCTGGGTCTGTATTTCTTTTATTTTATTTAATAATCTTGTGTTTATTTTTAGTATTGTGTTTTATTTTAGTCCTACATCAGGTATGTAGAGAAAAGTCTGTAGTTGTATACTTATTTGAAGGTTATATTGTTTTCAATAAAAATAGACCAGAATTTTGAGAAAATTACTTTGGGGTTTTCATCTCTTGAGGTTGCGTGCCTCCCATGACGGTGTGTAAAACCCAAACTGTGAAGCTAAAAAGAGTGTGCAGCATGAAGCAGTGTGAGGTCAAGATCGATGAGCATGCGGCGTGAAGCGACGTGAGGTCCGAGAAGGTGAAAGGCCTTTTCATTTATCCATTAGGTAATCTTTAGTTATCTCTTTCATCTCATCTTTTTCCAAAATCCGTAGACCCCTCTTTTATGTTTCACATCAGAAACCTATTCAGCTCAGCTAGTTCAAGAGATGGTATCTAACAGGATAACTAATCGAAAAGTATGCAACAATAACTATTTGTAGGGGAAGTGTCTTAGTGAATGTCATAGGAAGAGGGAACAAATATCATTTAACTTGGGCACCTCCTGGTGAGACCATGATGATGCAACACTCTATGGTCACACAGTGAATATGATAAGCGAGAGAAACTTATGAAAACTATGTTATATATTTTATCAAGGGAAAAATAATCTTTCTCGAAAATTTGATCTCGCAGGATAAGTATAGGATTCCGCAAGGGAGTCGCTTATTGGTGTATGCAAACTTTTACCTCCAAAAGATGGATCACACCGTTCGTCCTTTGCTATAGGCGATTTCAATAGTACATCAAATTGATGGCTTAGCATGAAGCGATAAGAACGTGAGAATGAGCTTCTCAGTAGATAATATCTCTTTCAAACATTCAGATTATCGGCTGGACGATCATAAATTTATTATCTAAATGATTATCAAGATATCATGATGTCCACTATACTGTGAAAATTGCGAATCTGAGTTATACTTGTAATCTGTTGATCTGATATTGCGATTAGGACTGTCTCAATAATTGAGTATTGTGTTGAATTTATCAAGTTTTGATTATCTAAACTACAATTGCGAAATCGTGTTTAAATTCATCTGCAATATTATTAGTTTTAGATAATTTCAGACCGAAGATCGTTTAATTGTAGTGAAATATTGCGAATTTCAAGCTTATCACGATCAAACACACCACAAGCTTCTCTGTTTCACATCAACAATTTAACGGTAGGAGAGTTCATGGTAACGCCCCTCCTGGTAGGGGCACAGAAGAGGAAGTGGTTGTATGGGTGATCATATAGACGAACTGAGGCAGTAGATTACAGGGGGCAGTAGAGGTGAAAGCTTGTCATTACTTTAAGGAAGATGGGCATACGAAGTATGCTTGTTGGGAATTGCTTGCAAAGCCTCAAAATTGATCAAATGCAAATGTTGTTGCTACTCAGGAGGTGCCTCCACAATCTAAGAGTCATGATGTACGATGAGGATTTTGCTGAATACCAGTGGTTCCAACACTCCCAGAATTCTCTCATGGCACCATCTTTGTCCATTACCACATTGAGTAAGATACTTTCACCGCATGTCTCACATCATTAGCTCCCAAGAATTAGGTGATTGACTTGGGAGCCTCGGATCACATTATAGGGATTCCGGTTTGATGTTCTCTCTTGATTAAACTCCTACACTTGTCACCTGTACCGTTGATTATTCTCGTGTAACTTGGATTTTACTAATAAAGCACATTATGAGATTAGGTCAATTCATGCATTGAGAAGTGAAATATTCGTGAATTTTAGCTCCTTTTAATGAACTTATGTCACACAAAAAATTGACACTTGTTGGAGGTTCCCAGAACTCTCCTTATTCATATGAAAATGTTGAAACACTTTTGGGGAGATGCAGTTCTCACTGCATGCAACCTAAAAAAAAAATCATGTCAGAAGTGCTAGATAGTGTTTCATATTCTTTATTCTTCTGCTCATGCATTTTCGTTGCCACCATGTGTCTTTGGATACTAGTGTTCATGCACAATAACAGCAGTGCTGACAGGCCCAAGTTTTGGATCCTAGACTGTTATGTGCATTTTCTTAGGAAACTCCAGAAGAAAGAAAGGATGTAAATGTCACTGTCTTGTTACTTGTCGCTCCTATGTTTGTGCAGATGTTATCTTCTTCGAGTTTACACCTTATTTCTCAGTTGACCAATGGAAAAACCTCTACAATCGATGATGGTCTTTATTACCGTCTCAACCAATTCTCCTGTTGTCTCAGTTTCTTCAAATTTTATAGAAGAGTATTCATTGCCACCGAAAGCAGGTGAACCATCACATGTACATGCTACGCGAGTAGAATCAACATTTGCATAAGGGCCTTATGGTGCTCCTTTTGTTGTAACACATACAAACAGTGAGTCTACTACTTTTGATACCAATCTTTCCATTGCTTTCGTAAAGGAACTTGAAATTGTATCGGCCATTCTTTATCCAATTTGTTTCATATTCTCATTTTTTTTCCATATCGTGTTCTTCTCTATTTTATTGATTCTTACCATATCCCTAAATTTGTATCAAGGGTCTTGTCTCATCTAGGGTTGTGAGTGGCCATGAAAGATGAAATGGTAGCTTTGCAAGGAAAATGGAACTTGAGATCTAGCACCACTTTCAGAGGGTGGGTTTTGTTGTTGTTTGGGGGGGAGGGGATGGGGGGAATGGTCGGCTGTAAATAAGTATACACTTTGAAATTTAATCATGATGGTTCACCTGCTTGAATATTTTTTAGTAAGTCACGTTATAGTGATTTGTGAATATTTTTTACTTTTAATAACATTATCTATGGTGCTCTTCTTGTCAATCGTCCTGGCTCTGCACCCGTGACTAAGATGACATGTGTGCAGAACTGCAGATTTGATATTTCTGGTTGCTACATACCATTGGTTGCATCACCATCTCGATGTTGGGTCTGTTTGGTTGTCGTAACTGGCCGTAATTTGTAGTTGTAATTGGTAAAGTCTTTTACAATTGTAAATGAGTTACATGTATGTAAATTTTACGGTGTTTGATTGGTAATATAAAAATGTAAAGTGAGAAAGTGTATTATACTTTACGTTGTTTGGTTATCGTAATGTATAAGTCGTAAGTGAAAAAGTTGACCACAAAATAAACTATTTGGTGATTTTAAAAGTTTTAACACTGCAAATAAATATTAAAAAGGTTAAATATTAAAAAATTTAATATTAATATAAAAAATATTACAAATTTGTATGACCACAAAATTAACTGCAACTGGGCTGTAAGTGAGTGGTAACTGGGTTGTAAGTGAGTGTTAGTTGAGTTACGTAAGTCTTTACGAATTAGGGTCCAAACAAACGCCGTAGTTGTAATTGGGTAGTAAGTCATTTACGAATTACGGAGTTTACGCGAAACAAACGGCCCCGTTAAGAATGCATTCCATGAATCCATTGTATATATGGAGGATCTCCAAGGTTTGTTGCTCAGGGGGAGTCAGACAAATTATGCAAATTGAAGAAGTCATTATATGTAATGAAGGAATCCCCGCGAGCGTGGTTTGGAAGTTTGTTGCGGTGGTAGTTTGTTGCAGAGGTACAAGCATTTGGGTTGTCAAGGTGCTACAATGACTGTTATATCTTCTATCGCCATTGATTGAGTAAGAAGATTTTGTTAGTGGTTTATGTTGAGGATATCGTGATTAAAGGTGATGATGAGAGATGCATCCATGATCTGAAAGATTACATACAACATAACATCCACATCAAAGATATGGATAATCTTTAATACTTTTTAGGTACTGAAATAGTTAGATCAAGGAAGGAAAGATCTACTGGTCACAAAGAAAGTATATCCTTGATATATTATCAGAAGTAAGAATGGTAGGATACACACTAGTGGATACTCCTATGGATCTGAATGTTTTAAGTTAGTCGGAATGTTCAAGTTAGTCTGAGATCATGGGAAGCCACTACATTATTCTGAAAAATACAGGTTGTTGGTTGAAAAAACTTACCTATATCATAGTCACGTACATGTACCATTGTATGTCCAGAAAGTGTTTGGTTGAAAATTTTACCTATCTCACAGTTACCTACCTGTACCATTGCATGTCCAGAAAGTGTTGTTAGTTATGTCTAATCCTATAACTTCATAATGGGATTCATTCATCATAATTCTTAGATACATAAAGGGTGTTCCACGAAACGGATTATTGCATGCAAACTGTGGATCTTCTCGGATAGTAGGCCCTGTTTTAGATATCGCCCGAGTCGGCCGAGATATCGTCCGATATCTCCTTTTTTGCCTGCTGCCGATACGATATGGGAAAATCGTTTGCAACAAAAAAATGGCCAATATTTGAAATATCGGCCGATAAGTTACCCGATATCGGCCGATAAATCGCCCGACATGTAATAGCTTATTTATTGCACGACTGCGTGCAAATATACATTATTTTTTACTGTCTTTACATGCATATTACATCATTTTTATTAGGTAGATGATATCTATGACACTAAACCAACTTTTAATTATCAATATCTCATTATATATAGTGTCTGATATGAACGCCTGATATGTACGCGTATCCCCGATATCCGATATAAAAAACCCCTATCCGATAAGATCCCGATATCCGATATTTAGAACCTTGATAGTAGGTTTCTCAGATGCAGATTAGAGAAGTTCACCATTAGGTAGAAAATCTATTACAGAATTTTGTGTGTTTGTTGGAGTCAACCTCGCCCCATTGAGAAGCAAGAAGCATAGTGTTGTAACTCGATCTAGTGCAGAATGAGTAACGAGCCATGATGATACAGTCTTTAGTAAACTTGATTATGGATTTGGTTCTCCCATGAGATTGTATTGCATTCATCCTTATCGCAAACAACCATGTACTTCATGAGAGTATGAAGCATATCGAGTCGACTATTACATTACTGGTATCAAATTGTGGAGAAGAACATTGAAACCGGACATGTGGAGTCTACTCCCAGTTAGCAGATTTATTTACCAAACCTTTGGGATGTCACACGTTCCGTTCATTTACAACAAGCTGGGCATGTGTAAGGGGGAGAATAATAATATGTATTGGGTTTATTAGAAGTTCAATCCAAGAGCTGAGATCGATTGATCTCTTGGATTTCTGAAAGCTAATCTTCTGCAGTAAGTTAAGAATATCAAAAGTAAGCTAGATATTACTTTCTGTTTCAAGAGAACCATTTCTACTTGCTAAACTATAAAAATTGTCAGGGATTCTACATAGAAACTCACAAATATAACTTATTTAGGGGGAAAAAAGATTAAAAAGAAATCTGAATGATGTTCGAAGATCTCAAACCAAAAGGTGAGGAGCCACAGGAACTTCTATGCCTCGTCCCTACAAAGCAGCCATCAGATTCAGCGGAAGCGGTCAAACTCAACTATCCAGAGAGAGCATCAAAACAGGGGTCCATGGCCCCACTATCCCATGCGCTTGAATCCACCTCTGGAGGAGCTCAAGGACCAGGGAACAGATCAAAATGAACCAGGACTAGGGCAGACCAAAACTATGGTGGTTGTTATTTTAACAGAGATGAGTCAGATGACTCTAAATAGAGCTCAATGAACTCAGGAATCCGATCCGAAAGAAAACCTAAATATGTCAATTTTAAACCTTACAAATTGATATTTTAATTGCCTAAAAATGCAAAGACATGCTCTTTTGTCGATTGAGTTAACATGGCATCATTTTGGCAATAAGCTCTGTTTTAAACCATGGAATTGATAACTTGGTATTAAGTGAAGAAACAATAAAGAAAATAGGAAGATAATTCTAATACCTAGATCCAGAAACTTTCTCCCAAATAAAATCCACCAAGACTTAGTAATGTTTATATAAGAAGCTATAAGGATATTCTGATGTCAAAAGACAAGATATTCGTACCAAACAAATGTAACAAAAGGCTTTGAAATATCTACTTTAAGAAGAGAGGATAATTCTAAAGTTTTGAATTCTACTGTAATATGTGAGTTACATACTTTCCCTACCATGTGCCAGCCCCATCATATATGCCAATTCAATCAATTTTCATTCAATGTAGGTACCTAGAAACATGACAGCTAAGTTGAGAAAGGCCACCTTATACTTGTTAGCTTCCATAAAAATGTTGAGTCCGGCGCTGACAAAAATATTTATATATCACAATGCAGCCTCATAAGCCGTCAACCAATATTAATGAAGAATGAATACTCAGCTTAATTCTATCAAAAACTTAGCTTAACATTCAGAATTCTGAGAATTGGAACGTGGTACTTAGCTTAAAGTAATGCTTAATAAAAGAAATGGAAGGACCTGAATATATGTGATGATGTCATCAACAGTTACTTGGGGTCCATTATCGAATATCCAATTCAGCAGGTTTATCTGAAAAAGAATGTTCAAGGAGAAACTCTTAGAGGCTTAAAGTTAGTGTTAGTAATTCAACTTTTCCGGCATTCAAATGAACATTCACAAAGCAAAGCTTATTATATGGAATGCTGAAGACAGAAACATTCCTAGAGAATGTGATAATTTGATTTTAGATTAGAGCAGACATAATATTATTTAAACAGGATTAATAAGGCACAAGAAATAAAAGAGGATACACAAAAAGTCTACCCATGCATAGAACAAGACATTTATACATTTCTAATTCAAATTTTTTTAAGGGAAATCCATTTATTTCTATATTTCAATTTTGCAAAAAAAAGTGAAAATTAGCATTAGTATTCAATATTGCCTATTAGCTAGTTTTCAAAAAAGTAAGCCTGATAATGTAATGCAATAGATAAATCATGTAATATCTTAATTTATCTGTAATAATTAATTGCACCAGTAACCATAACGCAAGACAAAACCAAGATTTGTCTACTTTAGGACAAGATTTGGTAACCCCCAATCTAATAATGTGATATGAACCAAATGTTTTGATTTTCAAATGAATGTAGTAATGTAGCAATTCCTCAAGATAAGAAACATTCTTTTTACACTAAAAAGTGACGAGGGCCCACCATAATTATCATTCTCTTATATTCCCCCCCCCCCCCAAAAAAAAAAAAAGAAAAGAAAAGAAAAGAAAGAAGAAAAATGTATTAAAAATATATGAAATAACAAATACACGTGCGCGCACACAGACACACATGTGACATCCAATATAGCAATATAGGTGCTGATGCTCATCTCAATATAGCATGACACTATTCTCTCAAAAAATATATATATAGCAAAAACACTAACAAAAATAGACAATTCACATGAAATTAGTGTTATTGGATCATTAGATGTGACATTCAACTCAGATTGATATAAAAGTAAAATATCAGTAACAGTCTAAGATATGTTAGTGTTAAAATAGTATGAATCACATGATTTGAACATATGAGAAAATATTAGAAGTGCAAACAAGGAAAAAAGTATATTTGATTGAGAATAGGTCTGAACAATTCAAAATTATTATAAAATTGAAGTACTAGGAGATGAGAATGAAGAAATAAATGGGCAAATAAGGAATTGAAAGTATCTTAAAACTTACAAACCAGTCGCAAAATAAATCAGATGGATTTGATGAGCCGACTGTTAACTTATTGTGTTCTTTGTTTGATGATGATCAATCATTAAGGTAGTTATGCACTAACAACTATTATAGTTTTCTTGTGTTCTGATTTAGATCAAAGCACTTCTGATGGAGGCTAGAATAATCAGAGCTCATATTGTAAAATCATAAAGGAGGTGGTAGCAAATATCTAGCTGAAGCTACTCAATCTATCAAGTCAATCTATTGGAGCTAGAGCGATAAGCTAGAGTGATGAGCTAGAGATTGCTACATCTATTTAAGAATATTATGTAAGATAAGAAAAACTAAGATAAGAATTTAATTTAGCATTAGATTTCATATTCATACTTGTGCTTATATGTTTCAACTTGATTTCAACTATGATTTCCTCAAAATTTTATTGATTTGCCCAAAAACTTTTAAATTGTATTTAAAATATTATTTGGTCCTATATATATTGATTTTATGCATATTGGGATTTATACAAATTGTTTCAATTTTTTCAAAGACAGTTAAATAAAATTTTGTGAGTTTAGGGTTGTTCGAAATGAATGGCAGCACACAGGTGACAATGATCAGCCGCTAGCACCTTACAGTCAACCCAAAGTTGGTGAGTGGCTTGGGATCCACACAGATCGACCGCCACTCTGTCCCCTAGAGCTCAGTGCTCTTAGAAAAGGGTCGGGTTGACCGCCACTTCGTGCGTTGATACCAGAGCACCACCCCAACTCTCGGGTAGGGCTCGAATTGACAACCAGGTCGACCGCCATCACCCAAGTCTAGTTTTGGACTTTAATCAGATCGAACGAATGCCAGGTTGATCCAGTTTTCGCAGATTTTGAAAAAAAATAAGGAAACTTTTGAAAAAAAATTCTATCTTTATTTGATATCAATATAAGTAAGACCAACGATACAAAAGTATTTGACGTAATATTTCACTTTACCAACGGATCAAACGCTCGATCATCCACTGAAATCTATTTTCAAATTTAGCTCTTGTACTTTGTGACAATGGATTGACTCAAGCCTTTTTTGACAATCGACTAGTTGTGTACAGTTTTGAAAAAAAAAGAGAGAGATTTGAATCTTATCTTTTGAGTTGAACTTGTTTTCACCTAACCGTATCTTCTCTTGCCTATAAGTACTAGTTTGCTCTATTCTCTAACTTTGGCATTCTAAGAGCTCAGAAAAGGTCTTGAGCAAATACTTTTTAAGAGCTTATTTTTCTATTCTTTTTAAAATTCAAAAGAGTGATTTCGTGTGCTTACAAGTTCTTGATTGAGATTTGATTCTACACTTCTTTCTTAATCATCTCCAAAGTTCTTTAGATTTAAGTTTACATCTTTATATTCATTCATCTAGGATAAAGGAAACAACTTCTTGATAAAGGAAACAACCTCCAAGCGTGCAAAGAAAATTTGACAGAGATTGTTAAATAAATAATAACAAAATATCAAGTCAAAACACATTTGCTTAGTGGGTAGGCAAACATGTTGGTTCTGGCAAAGTCAAGACCTGCTGAAAGTTTATCTGCAACAAACCATTAACTACACTGATCATGGTCCCACAGCCATATCACAACATGACCTCGTTTAATATAAATAAACCAATTTTAGATTTTAAAAAAAAAACAAATTAACAGTGAAATGAGCCCAGATATATTAATAGCTTCAAAGAAAAAGGCACGAATAAAAAATAAAATGAAAATGTAGAAAATAAATTTAAAAGTTTTGTTCAAAAAATGGTTTCAAATGACAGTTGATTCTCATATACATTGACAAATTGTATGATGCATCGAGGTACATGTTACACATTAACCATATAAAAACAACTGATATTGATAGCCAATATTTATGATATTGATACCACAAACCATTGGCCAGTACCAATACGACAGTAAGATTTTAAACCACCATGAACTACCTTCCGACACTAGGAACTCATCAACTTACTGGTCAGAGCCTTCTTGGTTCCAGAAGAGAGGACTCGCAGGGTTAATCCAATCATATCAAGACCAGCGCTTCTTTAGGTCGTGTTCATGTCTAATTGGAGTGGATAGTACCGTGGGCACATGCAAAGATTATCTAGATCAAATATTAAATACATATTTGTGTATGCACAAAGTTCGGTAAGTGTACACCTATTTCTGTAACAGTGTCGAAAGAGATACTTCAACATACAACCAAGTTACTCTAATAATTACTTTTGCAGAACAATATTGCTCACTTTCGAGATTATGCGAAGACCTCAACATTGGATGCATGGGAATTTTTTTTTTTTGTGGTGTGTGTGTGGGTGGGTTGGGGGGGGGGGGGGGGGGTCGCATGGGGGAGCTAATAAAAGAAAAAGGACAATCAGTATTTGACATTCAGAAAGAATGGTTTGAAACAGATGATCTGCCACCTCCACCTCAGAAGGGGAAGCAAAAAATAGCTCTTGTTCCTCCAATTGTGAAGCACTGAAGGATGAAAATACACTTCACCATAAAAATAAATCTTTTCTTATTAGAAGTTGCTAGAAATATAACCATGCACTTCGAAGACGAAAAAATTGTAAGGATATATAAGCAAATAGAAACGACATCAGCTCCTTGTAACACTTGCCTTAACTAATCACTTTTTTCTTAACACTGAATGCTTTAGGGAGGTTATGTGGAAACAAGTATTCATGTAAGATACTTATACTATATTATACCATACATATATTAGTATGTATATATTAGTATGTATGTATATGGATTTAAATACACACACATGCATATTGACTTCTTTACCATACCCTCACCATACTTGTTGGTATAAGAACTTCATGAAGACCTTACTTATAGGAGTAAGGTATAGGTGTAGGGAGACGGTGTTAAAGGGGGCACTTGGCATGATATCATTGAAGCAAATGAAGTATAGGGGGAATGAGGAGAAAACTCTCATTTGGCAACACTCCCCTTCATTTCCCAACACCAAAACTCCCTCTTCCTCATTTGCAGCCGGCTAGGAAAAACAACCAGCAGCCCATTCCTTTTCCCTCTATTTCTTCACCTACACTCTCTCTTTCCTCATTCCCTCACAAATCTTTCCTTAGTTCCTTTATACAAAAAGACTTCATTTACCTATTTTATCTCCTCCAAAGGCCTAATAGAACATGAAAAAGTGGTGATCTAACATCACTTAGAAGAAATTTTGAAGACAAGGTTGGCCTAGTTTATCAAGTTAGGAGGGTGATATTGGTTGAAGAAGGTAAGCAAATCCTTAAGACTACCCCTCTTATACTCTTTTAACTATAAACTAATTATGACATTGTTATGGTCTTGTAGACTCTATTATAGTCAGTGACCAAGCTTGATAAGGGGATATTCTCTTCAAGGGTAAGTAGAACATCCAAACCCTAATATTAATAGTAGGCAGTGTAAATCTTGAAATAAAGTGAAAATTGCTAAGTTATAAGTGGACGTGAAATTGAACGATAATGCATGTGTATGGTTTATAGATTTTATTTGTACATTATAATCTTATGGTAATCATGTGTACCTATTTTCATGTATGCTTACCATTGTGCATGATTGATAAATTTATTGTGTGTATACATGGTAGTCAACCACATGTCTTTTAAGAAGAAATAGTTCTATAGATAAATATAATACTTGATGCTATGCATATATATATGGCTACGCATATATTAAGATGACATAATATGTTAGTTATCTTGAATAGGCTCGCATGTTGATAATTTAGCAAGTGGTTACTTATACATGTTAATGACTTTCATAATGTTAGCATGATGTAAAGTAGAAATTATGAAAATTATTATGTTGTCATTGCTCTATGATTCCTTGCATGTTGTTATTACATGAAGGATATGATTATTGCATAATTAGAGGAAGGGGCCGGGTTGAACCGGAGATGACCAAAGGGGAGAATATTATGATAACGTATCGGAGGAAGAGACCGGGTTGAACCAGAGGTGATCGAAGGGGAAATATTACGTTGAATAACGTATAGGAGGAAGGGACCGGGTTTAACCGAGGTGACCGAAGGGGAGTCCAATTTTATGTTTAACAAGTGTGTTAATAGCGTAAGATAGAAATTGCATGTTAAAACTATATAAAAATCTTAAACATTAGACTCTGTGATGAGTCGACTGGTATAAGCAAATTCTAACTAGATTAGTCGACTAACCCATGGGCCAAGTCGACTATAGATGTGAAATACAGGTACGCTAGTCTCTGAAAAACCACCACTAGTCGACTATATAAGATATGTTAGTCGACTAGAATTAGTTATAGGCAACAAACAGAGAGTGAAGTAGTCGACTATAAATGGCGATAAGTCGACTAGTATCTAGAGTAGTCGACTATACAAGATAGGGTAGTCGACTAAAATTGTTATAAGCAGCAAACAGAGAGCACACATCTTTGGTCAAGACTTAGTCGACTATAGATGGTTTATAAGTCGACTAGTACCAAGTGTAGTCGACTACACAAGATAGGGTAGTCGACTAGGTAAGTCACAGGCAGCCAATAGAGAGTGAATATCTTTTTGGACAGAGCCCAGTCGACTATAGCTTCAATATAAGTCGACTAATAGTAGTATTAGTCGACTATAGGAATAGGCAAGTCGACTAATAACACCAATTTCTATGTTTGGACAGGACTTCAGCAAATACCCAAAAATATGCAAAAATAGTATAAATTACAATGTTAACCTGATGATAAATCCCAAATAGACATACGTAATGGTCATACATATAATTACTGTTTACTCACTAAGCTGTCGAGCTCACTCTGTTTTATTAATTACCTTCATGTTGGATAAAGGCAAGGGACCCGCTTAATGGCAATATACGGGATAGGTGACAGCAGGAGATATTTTCACTCTTTTGCATATTCTTTTAATATGTATATATTGTTTTAGAAACTATGTAAAACTTCTATGTTGATACCTGTCATGAACTTTTGTAAAATATTGAAATGCTTGTATTATTAGGTGCTTGACTCGAATCTTATGTAATATTATGGAGTTTTATGGAATAGTAATGTGTAGGCTATGTTTCCTCTCAGGTTGTCAGATCAATGTTTGAAATATGATAAATCATGCTGAGATCACATATGTATTTTGAGCAGAATATGTTGTGAAGCCTTAAGTAGGCTAACGTTAGTCGAAATTGAAGTGTTGTTCTTGATGAGTCCCACGCTTGGATTAAGGATAACCATGATGATTGTGATAACTGAAATATTAAGACTGGGATTGTTACACTCCCGGTCAAGCATAATTCTCTACCTGCGCAAGCGATAAATAAAGTATGTTCAAGAAGAAAAATAACTGTTAAATAACATGTAAAACTTGCCTGTAGGAGCAAAAGGTGGGCCAGACAAGGTCTGCAGCCGGGATCTGGAAATTCTCTTGGACTCCACTGATATCTTCATCCACCACCCTGCCTTGAAAAGTAACAAGTTAATAGGATAATTTTGGATACAATATAAAAAGCATTACTATGAATTCAGAGCGAATATATAGATGAGAAGAGTCATCAATGACTAATTTCTTGCAAGTCTCTTAACAGCCAAGGCCAGGAATTCAGCACCAATTATGGAGGCTTTCCTACCTTGACATGAACATGGCGAGTTTCGTGCCCAAGTTTTTTTATTCATAAAGAGTTAGATGATGACAATGATAATGAATCAAACTTGCCAAATGAGAACTTGACCTCATATGCCTGTAAGGATCATTTGTAGTATTCAATTCTAAAAGAATGAATAAGCACCATCACAATACAAAAGGTAAAAAAATAATAAGTATCAAAACACTAGCAGCCCATTTTCAAGAAAATACACAAATCAATGGGTAATATTCTTGTGGACATAGAACCATACATAAGGTGTATTCTTGAATGACGTTAATGCAAGAAAGAATTTACTGCACACAAATTAATGTTGCACTTATGTGATCTAAAAATTAGAATAGATGATAAGAAACTCTACTTGCTAGTTCTTTCCATCAAGCAAACTCCTAAATCAATGATGTATGCCGATATCTCAACAACCCAAATGCACACATCAAAATGATTTTTTGCTTTCGTCTTACTTGTTCTTCTTCTTATTCTTCTTCTTTTGAAGGGGAAGAACAAAATTGAAGGTAAAAATGGGTAATACCAGATTGCCCCAAAAGTTACCCACAAATGAACCTCAACCCCATTCCAAACGATTGGCTGCGCTCCTTTGCTTGCCAAATCACTTAGTTTTTACGGTTATTTGGGACAATGGAATGGAGCAAGAGCAATAAAATTGCATGGGCATTTTATGTTGCTACACCGCTTCAGTGGCAGGGCCAGGATGTTCAGTTAAATGAATTTTACAGACAATAATCAATGACTCAGTGAAAATCAAAACACGTGATGAGAAACTCTTCTTTCTAGTTCCCTCCATCAATTTTATTAAAGCAATCCATGTATACATATATCTCAGCAGCCTAAATGCCTCTTGAATGTTGTGACTAATTTCTCAAATATACCCTAAGGACAACTAACCAATGACTGAGGAGACCCAAAACCTGACTCTAGTCACACAGGGCAAATTAGTAATCAATCTAGAAAATGTACCCCAAGATTATAGCATTATCCTTTCCCCGTCCCCTCTCATTATCCTCTTCCCTGTCCCCTCTGCCATAACTTTGAATTAGTCTAAATATATAGAACAGTATATATTATTGTTGATACTCTCTCACACTTAAGCACTAATAATTACATATGACCACAAGTGTACTTCAGAAATTAGAGAAGTTTTATGCCTTTCAATTTCATAGAAGATGACAAGTACCACACATGCTGAAGCATAAAGATGACCTTGCACATCATGTAATAAGAATCAGCAATAGCTGAAACAAAATGCCAGGTGTTACAAATTTACATTGTGAGCAATTTCTTTTATTTATTTCTTAGTTCTTATCATTGTCGGTGGCCAATCTACTAGAGAACATGATTGATACCATTATCTAAATGATTAAACAATTTTTTTGAGTTTAAAATGTGCACAAGAGAGGGGAGATGCCAAATTCAAAGTGATCAAACAAGAAAGCAGTGTAAATGAAATCTAAAGCAACTAAGAAATGTCTTCAAATACTTTACAGATTAAGTTAAGTGTATCTTATCATCTTATCCAAATGAAAATCATACAATTTACTTAAATAGCCTATGAAATGCCAATTATAGTTCCGTCAGTCAATTATGAGCCATCATATGATATAAATATCAAGTTAACAAGAGAAGTCACCAAAGAAAGCAGAAACTTCCTGAAATTAGAAGAATATTCATCATTTATCATCTGAGCATACCTTTTACAGCTTAATGGAAAGAATAATTACAAAAAAGACATGAACTTTAGAATTCTATGGCAACATTAGAAGTGAAGGGACGAAGCTGAGCCCGGCGGCGCTTCAACTCCCTTCCTCCTCCTCTTGTCCACCCTCGGCCGCTTCGGGCGACTAACCAACCGCTCAACCTCGACCATTCCATCGATCTTCTTAGTGAAGTCGTCTGCTGCCTGCAAAGCGCCCAGAATTTGTCGATGCAAGCAGAGTCGGGGTGGCCGTGGCGCCGAAGGCCGTCGGAGATGAGGAGAGCTCTTCGGATCAAATCGCGCCTCACTGGCCCCGGGAGGTGCCTGACTTCTTCGATGAACGGCAGGGAATCGAAAGGAGATGTCAGACCAATCAGCGGGAGAAGAGCAGCCGCAAACCTCCATTGCCATCGCTTGCTGATGAGAGGAGAATAATCTTGTCGGAATCAAAAACCCTAATTTTACCCGGAATCAAAACCCTAGAATTTCGATCTCGAAATCAAAACCCGAAATTTGACTGCGTGCAAATAACGCTTGATTTCCTATTCTCGTGAGAGAGCAGAGTGAGAGAAAATAGAGAGCGGTCAGGTTATTAAATAGGAAGAAAAAGTACTTGATGGGAAAGTAAAAAAATAAAAAACCCATTTTCTCACTTTTATTTACATTTATACCCACAACTTTATAAATTTTTCTAGATACCCAAATATCTATAATTCATCTCGCATAATTCATAGCCATTTAAGCTTGAATACAAAAATAATTTTTAAAACTAATTGGCATACAAGTAAATTACTGTGAAAACTGAGAAGCAATGGGGGCAACCAGAGGAAAGTGAATAGAATTTGTAATCAATTTAAAATAATTTAAACTCAATTTTTATTAGATGCAATAATATAACTATACTTACAAATAAAAAAAATAACAATCAAATAGGTATAAGCAAGTAAAAGAGAAAGAGGTAGAGTAAGAGAGACAGAGCAATAAGAGTCAACGCACGATGTATAGTGGTTCAATCACCAAACGGCTTATTCTAGTACCTAGAGGCCTCTTCTTTGGATTTCAAACCAATTTTATATGGTAACTTTCTTTCGGTAGAAAGCTAAATATTTACAATTGCTTTTTTGCGGGTAAAAGCATAAACCTTTTCGACTTTCTTTTCGGGTAGAATCTTAGGTCTTACACCAACTCACTTCTCAGGTGGTGAATTTTCTTACAACAAGTTTTCACAAGTTGAGTATGTTTTCTAGCAAGATGAGCACCAATAAAGTACAAATCACAAAAAAAAGTACAACTTTAAGACTCTACTAGCAAGAAGAATAAAGATCAAGTTAACTTAACACTATACTCGGTACTTGAAAATCAAAATGAAAGTTTTGATCTAAAATCTATAAGAAGTTTGGAAGAGATTGAGAATGAATGGTGAAAAATATAATCAATTTCTCAATCACAAATTTGAAAACACAAATGAACTACTCTTTCTGAAAGAATGAAGAAACAAGCTTGAAAGAAGAAAATATAGCACAAATTTCTTTGAGTGATTTTGATTTTTAAAAGTTTTTCAAGAGTTATAGAAAAGGTAAAGTAAAATAGTATTTATAGATAGGAGAAAATAAGAGTAGGTGAAAAGAAGTTCAGTCCAAAAAATCAAATTCAAATCTGCTCAACTTTTCAGTCAACCACTGAAACACATCGGTCTATCGGTTTGCTCAAAGAAATTTAGTTCAAGTAAAAGTATCAACCAAGCGTTTGTTCGGTGGTGACCAACTAACTCAACGTTCAAATGTGTCTGTACCGTTGATTGACTTGTATTGTTCATTCAAATAAAATACTCAAAACTATTTCAAATAGTTCTCTTTCATTTTCAATTTTTGGAAAAAAACATATCAAAGTGGTGGTAAATCGCAGAAAATCCAACTGGATTTCTGCGTTAGGTTCTCGATCCTGGCGGTCGATCCGAACCCAACCCGAGACTTGGGGGTGGTTAACTGGCATCAGTGGACGATCTGCATCGTGCTCAGAGGTCGATCCATGTCTAACCCGAGAGCATTGAGCTTTGATGTCACGCTCCGCTTCCCAAATTATACTGTAGCGGGGACGCGGTGAGAGTCGTCGATGCATAAACGTAAGAAAATACCCTGCATATACGCACTAAGCCTTAGTACAAAAAATAAATACAATATACATAATTATTTCAACATTAAATAAATACAAGAATAACTGCAAAAGGGTCAGTGATCATGATAGATATGAAATAGAAATAGTTAAGAAAGCAGGGACAAAATAATAAAGATATCTATTGATTGCAAAAAATGTGAGAGAATTACCGTGTAGCTTAGGGCTAACAGGTCATGTCCTCGAGGAGAGATGCGATGAAAGCATTTTGATGTATCATTTCAAAAGCAAAGGTTAGTGTTGATGTTTTTTTTAGTTGAAAAGAGAATGGAGAGTAAAAAGATGATTAAAAGAAAACTTTAAAACTTGGAAAAGGTTTTGAAAAAAATGATCTTTAAAATGCTTGAAGAGTGATTGATTGTTTGTTTTAATATATGAAAAAAAAAACCCGGGCTCACTATCTTACTACTCAACGATATATTTTTCTCTTAAAAATCTCAGTGCCTCAATTTGATCATAGGTAAAAACTTAAGCTTGAATTTCAAAAGTATTAAGTAAAGCAAATAAGATTATTTGGAAAAGTTAACTCTTTTATTTTAAGAATTCATCTTGAACTGAATGTTAAATCATCAAGTTATCTTCCAAGTTTGAAATAAAAACAAGTTCAAGTGATGTTTTAAAAATGAAAGTTTTATAAATTCAAACCCATCCTCATGTGCCTTTAAGAACACTTTCAAAGAAGCAAGGCTTAGTTTAGGCATTCATATGATTCCGTTGGGTGCTTTGCACAAAAATCAATCAAAACAAGAGGGATCGAAGAAAGATGATAGTGAGCCCAGAAAAAAATTTAGCTACTCATAATTGATGTAAAATAAGACATTTAAATGAAATGAAATATACCCGTGAATTGGAGAAGAAGAGAGGTCTTGATTCTTTATTGATGTTACTTCAACTTCAGATTACAATCACTATTTTCCTCTCTCTCACTTGTTTCTGAACTGAACTACAAATTAAAAACTGAGATCAACTTCTCATTAACTATCTAACAATGATCCTAAACCTTAAAAAATAAAGAGAAAAACTTAAACTAGTATTCGGTCCTTTCTTCAGTAAACTCCCCGCGTTTTATAGGCAAAAACTCAGAGGGAAGAGGAGTGAGGAGCCCCTTATCTCCACCACTTGACCGCGGAGCCGCCACATTCAGGGGAGATATTGATAGCGTGTGATTTTATCCCTTTTGTCCGGCTGGATTTGTTGTTGGTCTCTGGTTCTGATCTGATCTTCGGTGATCCTCAAGCTAACGATTTAGATTCGTATAAATCTGAATCAATCGATTTTATTTGATTAATCCTCCCTGATATACGTTGATCTTTAGCTGGAATTATCTATATCCTCCTGAATATTTATCCCCTCTTTAATTAAGATTTAAATCAGAATTAAAGTGGGCTTTTGGGCTCAATTTTCTTCCACCTCCATTAAGGCATGCACATTATTAAATAAAAATAAGACTAAATAACATAGTTTATTTGATAATAAATATAAGAATGTGATAAAATATATACAATATCAGTGACCGATCACACTCCCACACTTATCCTTTGCTCGCCCTCGAGCAAAACATCAAAACTAATCCTAAGAAATTATTTGGACCACTTTCGTAGGTCACTCGATTGCACTAAGCATGTGCAACAAGCCATTAAACCTCTAGTTTATCCCTAGAGGACGAGTTTTGTCTCGTGAGGGTTTTCAGTGGATTATACCCACAAAATCCATAAAGAAAGAGAAAAGTGTAGTATTTTCGAAAAGTACTTTGAAAAGAGAGAAAATATTTGAGGTATTATTGTAAGAGTTCAAGTTACCTATAAGTTATAGGAAAATCAAAATTTTCATTCCTAAACTTTATCTCTATTCAAAAACATGTTATCAATCAAAGTAAGTAGTCAAATTGTATTCTCATCTAGTCTATTACTTATCCTAAAAGTCATATGCACCTTCGTGACCGTGAAAATCATAAAAACAAGTTTATGTTAGTTTACATGTGTGTTGATATTATCCATACACACTAGTGTTTCAAAGAGTTTCAATAATTTGTTTTTATATTTATACAAGTTTTAGAAAAACTTGTTTTTGAATTTAAAATTTAGTTTTTGGAAAATTATTTTTAAATACCTTATATTTCAAAAATTTATTTGACATCTCAAAAATAAGTTCACATGTTTGTAATATGTGCTGATTATTGATCATACATGTTTGTACTCTATTGCATTTACATGAACTTATTTTTTGTGGATTTTATAAGATTTAATTTGAATGTTTAAAGGGTTTACTTTTAAATGTTTAATAAGCTTACATTTAAATATATGTTTGAGATATCAAAAAGAAGTGTCATTATTCTAAATTTATGTTAATTTTTATTCACACATATTATTGATTATTTTTGGGATATTTATAAAATTTAATTTATTTTTAAAAGGGTTTTTAAATAAAATTAAAAACATTTCAAAAAAATCATGTTAGGCTGGCCCGGTCGACCGTGGCCTTTATATAGAGTTTGGTTTTGTTTTAGGCTAATTTTCCTAAAACTAGCATAAACTATCACTATTTTTCCCAAAAAACTCTAAGCTATCAAAATCTCAAAATAATACTACAAACTATTCTTAGAGGTTCTCAAAAAAAATCTCCAAAAAAGTTAGAAATAACTACTCATATAGAGCAATCTCACACAGGTTACAAATTATACAAAAAAAAAAATCATTAGTGCACCAAAAAAATCATTACAGATTTTCAACTATCATTGTGTATTTTTTGTGCCGCTAATGATTTTTCCTTGAAAATTTGTAACATGTATGAGATTGCTCTATGTGAGGAGCTATTTTTAACTTTTTTTGAAATTTTTTTGAAAACCACTAAGAATAGTTTGTGGTATTATTTTGAGATTTTGATAGTTTGGAGAAATCTAGCCTTGTTTTAAAAAAAAGATATTTTTCATGAGCTGAATTATCCTATTTGTTAGAGAGTTTTCAATAATAGTTTTAAGAGATTCCTATCTTTGAGAAGTTTTTGAGAGGAATATTTTTCATCTCTTAAACAAGTTTTGAGACGAAATTGAAGAGAGTTTTGAACCAAGTTTTAGAGCATCAACTTCCTATCTTTTAGAGAGTTTCTCAAAAGAGTTTTCTTGAGCTATTCAATTCCTAATCTCTAGTTTTTTTCTCACCCACACCTGAGCTTTCAACTTTTATTTATTCTATAGTTTGGGTTTTGTGAGAGAGTTTGTTTGTGATCAAGAGTGCTTGATCGTACAAGTTGTTCTTCATTGTATTTTCAAGTGATTAGAGGTTGTGACCTCGGGATGTTAATGAGGCTGTTGAGGAGGTTTGAGCAATGTTTGAGGATGGGAGAACTTTGAGTATTGACTCAGCGATCTCAATGATATTACCAAAATATAGAGGTAAATTTCTCAGAAAAATTATCTGCACTCAATTTGTAAGAGAGAAAGTAAAGTAATGCAAACATCATAGAATTTATGTGAAAACCTGCAGAGGGAAAAACCACGATGCAAAGAGAGAGATTCACTAAATCAAAGGGATTACAAGTTCTCAGCACTCTGCTACATATTCAATTCTCTCGGGTTCGATCCTTTGTAAAGGATGAAGAGATTGGCTTTTATAGCTGAGGGATAGCGAGTTAAGTCGTGGTCCCCGAGATTTTCGCCTCTGGATCTGTCCATGATTGTAACTGTGTAACACCCCAACTGTGATGGTTTAAATGGCATATGATTGTCGGAGTCGTGCTGACGGCGATAATTGAAGTCTAGATTCGCACATATGCCTCACGTGTCTAATGGTTATAACCGCTTTGGTAACCAGGTGATCGGATGAGATCTGTGGGATGAAACTTGAGTTTATGATCTCATTATTTGCTAGACTTATCAGGTGTCGCAATCTTGCAGGTGGTCATAATTTTGACCGCTACAACTGTGATTGTGATCATAAATAAGTTTAATAGATTCTTATTTTTGTAAAAGTAAGAATTGTGTAAGGTCACTCATAATTGTGATCAGTCGCACTTCTGATAGAGAAAGCTAAGTTCCTATTTATGTGCTTATTGTGATTAAGGACTAATTACTGCGACGTTGGTTGCATTCCTCATAAAATAAGTATATATGAAAATTTTGAGGACTGCTCTATTCACAGTCCTGACAATGATGTTTTACTAGGACTACGACTTTGGTCGTATTCCTCATAAAACAAGTATATAAGAAAATTAACTAGGACTGTGACTATAGTAGCAATCCTAACAAAACACTAAGAATTAATGTTTTGTCAGGATTGTGATTAAGGTCGTAGCTCATTAATTTTTTTGAGTTATGTTATCATTTACTTAAAACTATCGCAATCTGTGTATGAATTGATATTTGTTGATTTTTCAGAAACAATAACAAGGTCGCATTATTGTGTTAAGATTATAATTTTGTTATATTTGATTACTGCAACCACGATCACATTACAAGTGAGGATTTTTTTTTCCTTTTTGGGTTCAGTCGCGGTCTTTAAATAAAGCAAATTTTGCTTCGTAAACCCAAGAAATTACCTTTTGTGGTTAATAATTTCTTTCCCGGCATAGTGATTCGATCTTTTCTTTTCTCTTGATTGATATAGATGACCTAAATTGTTATAATTCGATACTTCTTTGTCTAAAATTCACTCAAATGTTTTTCGTTTCCGGCGACTCATAGTCGCTGTTAATTTGGGGTGAAGCGGTCGTGATTAGATTAAAGTTAAAATGAGAGTATTTAGTTTTGTTTAAATTTCGCGACTAAATTCTGCTCGACACATGTCTGCATTTTAACTCCACTAAAAAAAATGAGGCACAAGCGACAAAATTGTAATTAAAGTTTTCGCTAATTAACTTTTATTTAAGCGGTGCAGCCGAAATCCCCAAGTTTTATTGGGTTCAGATTCTCAATTGTTCCAAGTTCTTATTAGGGTTGGATCCGCTATCCGACGAATTTATCGTAGATCAACAGGAAGATCTCGTAAGATCCGACCCGTTTCAAAGCTGTTAGGGGCCTTGACCTTGAGGCAGCAAGTCGGTCAAGAGAGGATTCTGATTCTCTCTGGAGAGTTCGGACGCCACAACGAACAACCCAGGTCTCAACGACCATAAATACGAACTTTTGTTGGTTCTTTCCGCAAAAAAAAAAACCTTTCACAAATTAAAGCTTAGCCTACCCTTCCCTTTTTCCCTTCCCCTCTCCTCTGTCCGCAGGCGGCGGCGGAGATCCTTCCGCCGTTCCACGATCCTCTCAAAACCCTAACCTAATTCAATTTTTTCTCCACAAAAAATCTCTCGAAATAAGAGGATCCACCGCCATGGCCGCCGCCTACAGCTCAAACTCCTCTGATTCCAACGACCAATCCAAGACCGTCGGCTCTACAGCCCTACCAAGACCTCCAGATCCCATATCGGCAAATCTACAACTCCCAACCTCGCCAGAGTTCCTCTTTCAAGAGGAATCCATCGCGCAGCGCCGATCCTGGGGCGAGAACCTCACCTACTACACCGGCATCGGGTACCTCGCCGGCGCCGCCGGAGGCGCCTCCCTCGGCCTTTACAAGGGCCTCAAGGCCGCCGAGAAAGGTGACACCTTGAAGCTGCGAATCAATCGCATCCTCAACTCCTCCGCCACGACGGGCGAAAGGGGAAACAAGCTCGGCGTGATTGGGCTTCTCTATGCCGGGCTCGAGAGCGGGATGGTGGCGGTTAGGGATACGGATGATTGATGAACAGCGTTGCCGCTGGGCTCGGGACAGGACGCTATTTCGGGCTGCCAACGGGCGAGGTCGGCCGCGTGGCGGGGGCGATTGGGGGGCTGATGGTGGGAGCGATGGTCGGTGGGAAGCAGATGCTGAAGAGATACGTCCCAATTTGAAAAATGAGTTTGGTACTTTCTTCTTTTGTTGCTATAGGTTTTTAAGGATTAATTATATTTTAGTCAGTCCTTATGAAATTTTGAGTAGTTAATATTTATAGATTAATGTGTGTGTGTGGTGGTCTGTGGAATGACCGGATGGTCAGAAAGGGAATTGTTGGAATAATTTAATGCGACAATTCATTATTGATTTTGGCTCACACGTGCTAGCTAGTAACTATTATGTCGATTGTTATGTCATTTTCTGATTCAGAAGTTTGTGACTGAGAGTCTAAGATGATGTTCTTCTTTCAAGAAAATAACTTAAATGATATATCGGGCCAAAATTAAGTTGTTCAACAATGGAATGTTAAATTTGTGGATGATCAGTTGAACTGTCAGTCAACCTTGTGAAATTATCTATGATTTGAATAAGCATGGATTAGTATACTTGGTTGAAGTTTTCCTTCTGACCATGGAAGGGACCTGCAGGATTGGAACAGACATATGAAACCTATTCCAAGTAACTATGTTTATGAATATTATAGAAAGAAGTGCTACTTACAAAAATTATCGCATAGAATGCTCGACATGCCATCTAAGCTCTTGATAATACTTTGCCAGTGAACACTGGATGCTTGCTTTGCTATTATGTTAGTATGAATGCTCCTGGATGATCCTCTGATCGACTGGGCTCTTGCTGACCTTGGTGCCTGCAGTTTTGTATTTTCAAGGGTTCGTAATTTTATACTGCTAGATGCTTATCACTTCATGTTCATGTTTCATAATGACCCCTAAATTCTGATTCAGACTTGCCTGAATGCACACTGTCAGGAATGGGCTAATCTCTTTCTTGAGCTCATCTCGGATCATCCAATGTATTTTCTCAACATAAGCAGTTAGATGTTGCTTAAATAGTAGAGCAGGATATCTCGTGCCTACTCTTGATGGCCATTAGATTGCCCGCCCTTTCAGTGTATCCACTAGAAATCTCCATTCCAGTCGAAGATGGCTGAGTACTCTAGAAGAAGAATTCAATCATAAACTGTTAGTGAAAGAAATGGCAAAAAATTAGAGGGCAATGTCGAAAATATTCTAGTATAGTTTAATGAAAATCTTACTCGTGCCATCTACTGAATAAGGTTACAATTGTAGCTCGGTTTGAACTCATAATTGAGGCATTGCTTGCTTTGAGAGGGTTTTGTAGGGGGAATAGAAGAGTGGAAGTCGTTGAGAGCCAGTAAGCAAGTTCATCAATGCTATCCTGATTCTATAAAGAGAAAACAACCAATTAACAACACAAGAAAACATAATCCAAGGAAACTTACTTAAAAAAAAAAAATACAAAACTCAAACTATATATAAAAACTTGACTGAAATGCCCTTTACATGTCCAGATTATCAAGTTTTGTTGTTAATAGGAGTCCTAAGTCGTATGAAATTTATATCAAGTAAAATGCCATCTTAATGTAAATGAGATATTTAGCTCAACTGATGACCTAATTGTGTGAATGCTACGGTCAAATATGTTTGTCTCTCTGCTTCAATTGAATGCCAGTGTAGCATCGACTTGTAAACAATACATGCGGCAGCTGGCCTCTTAACAAAACCGCTAGTCTTCCATGAGGCACTTGATAAGAACATCACGGTTCTCCTGTAGGCAAGAAAACATCAATAGGCCTAATTGTGTGAATGCTACGGTCAAATATGTTTGTCTTCTCTGCTTCAATTGAATGCCAGTGTAGCATCGACTGTAAACAATACATGCGGCAGCTGGCCTCTAACAAAACCGCTAGTCTTCCATGAGGCACTTGATAAGAACATCACGGTTCTCCTGTAGGCAAGAAAACATCAATAGGCAAATAGTATTAACGCCCTTTAAATGCACAATATATACACTTTGAATGATTCTATTTGATACTTGTATGATAGAGGATAAGTGATTGTTCAGCGTACTTGTTGCCTGTCAGTAAGGGACTGTCCGTAAGGGACTTCTGTTACTTAGAGACGGTAAAGGAGGAGGAACAATCTTCTTCCTGGGGCTGGGAGCAAAGAGTTAGCAGTTATATAGAGTTTCTGTAAAATGTTGTGACCCTAGATTATTCAAGTTTATTAGACATACTTTAGTAGGCTTGGGTTTTTCCCTCTGGATGTCCATTCTCCAATACCTGAACCATAAAAAGAGTAAGAAACTCTATGAAGGTTCTCAAAGAAAAAGAAACATAATTGAAGATCGCCAAACATGTAACAAGTTATCCAGAAAGTTTTTGCAAGGATCGTTGATTTCTATAATACTACCTCCATGACTGGTGTTGCTGTACTAGCTCCCTGGTGACCACTGGCTGAACTACTACTACGCAGCCTACTTCGGAGCAACTCGTTTTCTGATTCCAGTGCTGCAATTTGCTCTCAAGTCTGGGAAACGTAAAACAAAAATGTTAGAGAGTAGAGATTATGTTCATATCAGTAATTGTCGAAGCAAATAAATGTGTCATTCATTATAAATACCTTTTTAACTTCCTCTGCGAGATCCTCATTTGTCAAAGCCACCACTGCCTGCTGCCTTAAAAATTGGTCCCAGCCTTGAGGCTGGACAAGTTTGTCTCCAGACTGCAATTTGAAGAATATATTGAGGTGTATAATTTTATCTTGCAAATTTGCTTTTTCTGACAAACCATACCTCTCTTATCATTTATTGGAGTTGACTTATTTTTGATTGCGACTCTTTTGTCTCTTTAATCGATGTTTTAGTTTGCTTTTGGACCTAAGAATATTTCTCTCGAATTCCTCTGCCTAGCTTTTGAATTCAATTAGCTCCTCCCGTATTTACATAAGTAAACAAATAAATCATGATATATAATATATATTATCACGCCGAATCTATTTCAGTGCTAGAGTTGATATCAACCTCATTCATTTAATACCATGAAGAGTTACCAAATGATGACCCTCAGCACTTTACCTCTAGTTCTATGTTTTTACCTGACAGGTGCTCCAAATTAGTGTTGTCAACAACTGGAACCTCCTTAATGACTGGGGGAGCTTGTTCGGTTGCTATTCTCGCTGCTTCTCTTTCCCTGATGATTGCAGCATTTGCTTCATCAAGCTTCTCCTGCATTTATAGCTTTACAATCTCTTGCCCTTGGCTTCCTGAGATCTGTCTACATTATATAGTATTATCATATTCATCATTAGATGCGAAATAAAATAAACCAGGTTACTGGAAGTGCTATCAGGAAAAAGAAAATGAGGAGAGTTGTATTGAATACCCTCATATGCTTTTCGAAATCTAATCTCCATGTCAGCTCCTCTACTTTCCTTTTTAGCTGTCCTTGGCTTCTTTCAGTGCCCCAGTCTCTCTTGCAGCCTATGTGAAGAACTTCTTGTTAGGTGCCCTCTTCATAAAAGCAGGATTGAGAGAACTATATGCAAATTATGATTTTAGTACTATGAATCCGTCTCACCATTCGGAGCTTTTAGAGTTCTTCCTTTCTACTTGTCCTTGCTGGTTCAAGCTGACAATTACCGGTTTCTTATTTTGATGATAATAAAACTTATGTAGTTATTTAGTACGAATCATGTTCAAGTGTTTAAGTATTCTTCAGGGTTCAAGAAGATTCAAAATGCTTCTTCCTCAAAAGGAAAGTATTGGAGTCTCAAGCTCACTCAAGGATGGGATTCAAGCTAGGTCAATCAGCACTCACTCTTGAAGAAGCCCACTAGAAGATGACTTGAAGACATAACACCTATGTAAGAAAATATTATGTTTAAAGTATAGTATGTAGAGCTGATGCTCAAGAAGTCACACACATATTCAGGTTTTCAAAATACGAGTTTTAATATCTAGTTTTTCTCATTTGGTATTTACAAGGTTTGGTGTTTGATATATATCCCATAAATTTTCAAGATTATCACTACTAGAAAATCTGTCAAATTGCGTCGAATATTTGCGTCGAAAATAGACATTTGCGTCGAAATTTTGCATCGAAAAAATTTGACGCAAAAGTCCTGGACGCAAAATTTGCGTCGAATATTCGCTACAAGATGAAAAATTGCGTCGAAATTTTGACGCAAATTTTTTTTTTTTGTATATTATGCGAATTTTAAATATTGCGTCAAAATTTCGACGCAATATATAAATTTGTAGCGAAATTCGCCGCAAACTGTTATATAAAATTAATTTTACAAAATTGAATTTTATAATTTGCGTCGAAAATTGACCGCAATTAGTAACAATTTGGCGTCTTATTTTTGACGCAAATTATAAATAAAATAAATTTAAATTTAAATATTGCATCAAAAATATATTTGACGCAATATGTCAGCTTCCATATATGCACAAAATCTGAAAATTAAAAACATAATCTGTGGCACTAATTGCGTTGAATTTGTGATTATCGACGCAATTATTGGTCACATTTTCGTCACAAATTATAATTCGATGCAATTGTCAGCTTCCATATCTGTACAAAATGTAAAAATATATGCTTTAAAAATATACTGATGTCCTATAATTGCATTGAAATTTATGTTTTCGACCCAATCTGAGAGCCAATTCTATAGTTATGAAATTTTGAAACTTTTGGTATAAAAATACTATCTGTGTCAACTATTGCGTTGAATTTTAATTTTCGACACAATTATGGGTCACATATTGTGTCGAAAATGAAATTTGACGTAATTTGTTGAATTTTTTTTTTAAAACTGCAGCACACAACTCGCAGACCTGCAGCACATAACGCAGCACAAACGCACATCCATTTCAATATCACCAATATAACACCAAAACTAAATATATCACCAATATATACCCACATACATTTCATATCACCAATATATACCCACATACATTTTCAATGTCACCAATATATCACCGAATATATCACTAAAAATTCTAGTTATATCACCAAGTAACACTAATATCACCAATATATAAATCTCAGAAATTCAAGTAATTTCACAAATGTCAGATCATACAAGTATATAAATCACAATCATATCACAATATCTCACCTAAGTCTCGTCGTTGTCTCCGTCACTAGTGTTGTCGCTCCCGCTGCTAGGTTGCCCGGCGCTCTGTTGACTCGCCGTAAACTGGGCCATGAAAAACTGCATCTCCCGCTGAGCAGCTCTAAACTGGCGATCCTTTGTCGGTCGGCCTCCGACTGCTGCCTGAGGCCTTAGACTCCTGCTCATGGCCTGATTTGCTGCTCAGCTGGGCGGTGTCGGGTCCCTCCTAGCGGGCCTAGGACTCTGGGAACATCCACGTGCAGCCCGAGTCTCGTCACACGTCCAAATATCTCGAGGGTTGCTCGTGTACTGGCGGTACTCTCGTCGCTGCCATCTGCTACGCCACTTCATAGTTCCTCTCGAGCTGGAGCTGAAAATTAACAAAGATATTAAAAGTATAATTAGATTTCTATCATTTTCATAAAATGTAAGGATATATAAACAAATTATTAATACTTACACCAATAGGTATGGCGTCGTCAATGACTAGCTTGCCCCAGGTGCGGGGCATAGGAAGCTTGCTCTCAGGAGTATCGAGCGCATCCATCCTCAGAAATTCCTTGTTGTAGATCTCCTTTGCATTCGGCTCCCTCCTGCGGGCCTCTTTCTATAGGAACGTCGGAAATTTAAAAAATTAAATTAACTTAAAAAGCAAATATGCTATAAAATAAAATGAATATAAATTTATACTTACAAATTTGCCCTTCCACACAGAAAGAGCGTCTCTACCCATCCTATTGGGCACATCATTTACAGCGCGAGAGGCTTTACATTTTCCTCTTCGACTACAAATTTAAAAATAAACAGGTCAATAATTTTTAGGCAAAATATATATAAACAATTCATAAATTTTTTATTTTACCAATGATCTCCCGTCGTCCTGGCTATTCTTTTCATATGTCGACAAGGGCTTCATTCAAGTCTCACTGTCGACTCTGTTTGACTGCAATACAGTAACTTCATCTATGGGCCCCTGGCAGCGATCAAAGGTACGACGCAGAGAATGATTTTTGTTGCCGTTCCACTTCTTCCTGACATTGTCATTGAACCACTTGCGGAACTTCATTGAAATATCCCCCGTGTCATTCCAAGCAGGCGGTGAATAATTATCTTGCATATAACACAATGTCAGTTGGATTAAAATCTCAATAAAGCATAAATATAAACATCAAATCTTAATAAAACATTACACAGCTTATAGCCAACTCATGATATAATGCTTCAACTCTCCCTGAATCTTATGGTCAGGCCAAGTCAGAGTCGGAGAGAACTCGTGGCAGTGGCAGACATGACGACTAATGTGATCTGAGAGTGCTTCATAGTGAGGGCCAAACGGGTAACCATCTCCGTCAATCTGGATCAGGCCAACCGGCTTGGTTTTTCTTCTGGACTGGCTGGAGGATGCTGCTGCCATTTTATAAGACCTGTTCCAGATATAAAGTTAGGCAGTCGTACAATAGATATATGTAAGTCAACACAGAAAATAAAGTACACAACACATAAAATTAAGTAGTCATACACTACGTACAACTAGCTCATTTTCAGAAATAAAGTACATATATGCAACTAAATCATTTCTAGACATAAAGTAAGAACAGTCGTACATTAATACTGTGTTATATTGAAAAATCAATATATAATTAAAATTAAAGTGGAAGAAATCAGAATATATTGTGAATTGTTACTCTTTTATACGGTCAACACCGTCAGTAGGCGTAGACGCCACATTAAGATCGATTCGGATTGGCATTACCTCCAAGCATTCACCTTCGGTACTTAAATCAAATGTATTTTTTGTTTTGTGACAATGGGCACCACCCAAGGCTTGTCCAATGGATTCGGCACAAAGAATGCTTGCAATACCAGAGAAGGTGGAATGAAGTGACAAGTTTTCTTATTTAGCCTTGTAAAGTCAACAAGTGTGAAGCCATATTTGTCTATTTTGTTCTTGTTGTTATCAGCCCAGTCACACTCAAACAGAACGATCTTCCTGCGCCCTCATTGAACGATAGTTCAATGATATTTTTGATCACCCCATAATAAGTAATAACTTCTTCCCTCGGGTCAGTATCATGCACACTTGCGTAGCTTGTCGGTTTTCGCCATGACAATAACTCCGCTCTTCTGAGTACAGTTAGACTCTTCGGATGACTTCGTGCGAAATTTGAAACCTTGTATATTAAAGCTTTTGTATGTCTTGACTTTAAATTCAAGAGACCGAGATAAAGTTAACATATCTGCATCTATTCTGGTCTCTCGTGTAGCTTATTTAGTTAAATAAGGTCATTTCACAAAATTATTAGACTAGAGCTATGCGAAAATATATTGTTGATAACACTTACACGTTCTCAGAACCATCTTCGAAATTTCTTATCCTGTGCATTTTGAACAAATCATTTATAATTGAAGCTCTCGTTGAGAATCTGTCCTTAACGATTTCCCGGTATGTCTGTAAGATATACATGACATGTTGAGACAATTCATAATTTTTTAAATTTAAAAAGTTAAAAATTTGTATAGTATAGCGTACTCAATATAAGGGGTAACTTCATTACAGTTAAACAAGTAATGATTTTGCGCGCTGTGCATTTCGCATACATGAGTGTCCTGTACTAAAGTTGGATGGCACTGTATTCACCAGGAACCAAGAAAATGAAAAGTCAGGGGCTTTCTTCCTCGACATTATGGTTGTTCTTGGACTTTACATTACTGTCCATATACCGCGAGCAGTAACTTAGGCATTCCTCTGTGATGTAACATTCAGCTATTGAACCCTCTGGCCGCCTCCTGTTTCGTACATAGGATTTATAACCAATTAACTTAGGTTAACAGAAAATTCATGACATGTTAATTATATAGGATTTAAATTAATTACAATGATCAATTAATGCAAACA